>QYTT01089243.1:66647-80273 GCA_006980735.1 Dasypogon diadema | reverse complement strand
ATTATAAAAGTGTTAAGATTTAAAAATATGCAAAGACAAATAATTTCGATTGTTTGAACCTGTCAGAGGAACCTATCAGGGGCATAGCTTCTGGGTACGAGGCATGGCTGATCTCTGATAGCTGTGCTGGTCAAGTTATTTTCACCGACCGAGCGATCAACCACGCTAGGAAACAGAAATGATCCTTTTTTGAAAAGGATCGTCACTTTACGGAAAATAAAGCAGAAATTGGATAGACAATAGTCGCAAAACATGTCCCTAAACACCAACAAAACGTTATGGTTACTGTGTGATGATATGCTGAGAGTATAATTCGTTATTCACCTAGGAGAAACCACTCATACTGAATGTTAGTTCTTCGAGATAGAACACTTATGCAGCAAAAACTGCGTGTAAAACAACCTGCATTAATCAATTAATATGGATCTATCCTGTCTCATGTTCTTTTTCACCTTTTCAGAAATTTGGAACCATTCATGTATCAGAAAATGAATAGAAAGAGAGCTCCCCTCCTCCTTCCTCCTCCGAATATTGCTCAGGAATAATTATAGCATGTACACTTTAAAAGCAACCGTTTCAAGAACAGCTACAACCAGATCAAAATCAAGACTAACCAAATCGATTTTAACGCCAACCAAATCAAAATCAAGCACATCTATTTAAAAAACAAGACCAACCAAATCAAAATCAGCGTCAACTATTTCAAATAAATGACAACTTTTTTCAAGTTCAAATACAACCAAATGAACTTCAATAGCAACCATTTTAACATGCAAAACTGGTCATGACCCCCGTGACCCTCCTCTGGATCAGCCCTTGAATAGTTAAGGAAAAGGAAATTGAGGTTCTGAGAAAGAAGAAGTAGAAATTATGAATTTTCAGTTTTTTTTTACGATAAGGGATGCTCTTGTTCAACGTCAATTTCACGCACCATTTTTGAGCTCGATTTAAGATTTTATTACATGTGTGTACCGTGTGAATCGAGGTTTAGTAATTCATTCGAAATTCTTCTGCTATGATTATATGTATTTCTGTTAAATTTCCCAGAAACACATTTGTCTGTCTGGCCTATTCGTTCCGTGGAGTATGTGCTTTGTCAAGACTTTCCGCATTGCTCGATAATTCTCTCCAGCAGCAATTTCAATTTTGGCAACTGGAAGACGGTGGAAGGTGGTGGAAGGTGGTGGACGTGCTAAATTCTGGTGGCAACCATTCATATTGTTGGCTTTTGTGCCTTTTTTTTATAGAGAGCGGAGAGAGTAATTCTCTAATACAATCGAAGTTAACATAATATAACATTGCCTTACTTATATGACGAGATAACTTTTTTTCACTTATCTCGCGTATGAACCATATTATATGAATCGTCCGTTTGCAAAACTCATTGTGTCCATTCAGGTAAGGTTTCAAGATTTCAAACTTTGAATTCCTGACGCTTTTCACGAAATCGCTTTAAGTTATTGAAGACTTAGCTTATAAGAACAAGAGTCCAAATTTTCAAAATTTTTTAAGGTAATGCCTAAGCTTAGGGGACAACCCCATGATGCACACAGCACAGCTTAGGCGGAAGGAAATTAGGCAAGAGAAAATTGGGAAATTTTAACCTGACAAATGTTACAAGTGAGCCACACAATTTTTGACATGAAATTTTTACTGTGTAACATCCCAGTGGCTTTGCAAGTACAATTCTTGCCAGTAGAATTGCCTCAACGACTGGTATCCAAATAAAACATCGCTGAATTTGAGCTCACGCCAACAGGGGAGAAAATCTACAGACGACCGCCTCAGCCCGGTTGGCCACCGGTTTGAGTAATTCTACTAAATTGCTCGATATCGTTTCTCTTAAAATACATATGCGGTGTAGATAGTTCTAAAAGACTAAACTAGGTGTTGACTTCTTTTTCTAGTTTGAATTCTTTGAAATTCATTCTTTTTAAGAAAAATGTGTTAGAGATTTATCATTTATTATGTCAGTAATAGTGTCTGTTATTTTTTGTATTAGTTTTTATAAAAAGTGCTAAAGTAATCAAAAGAGATACCAAGAAGTTTACTATTTATTTATTGTAGTTATTTGACTGACTACCTGTTAACTGAGGACATAGTCTTATCTGTACAATATTTAACCATAACTAGATGTACATTAAAATAAATCAAAAACTAAATGTAGAGAATTTTATATTGAATTTTGATACTTTGATCTTTTAATGAAGGAAGGTATATGAAGTGGTAAGAAGCAGATAGATACAAGTGCAAACATTGAAGTTAGCAGAATCCTATAGTTTTTACAATCCCTAAAAATCTGCAGATAAACTCTAATATTTTGGAATAGTCGCCCTTCTACCTTGGCAAAGATGGCACAGTAAAATTGACAATTTCACGAATATCATCATACTAGTATACTAGTATTGGGACTTTTAGCTATTCCGTGGTGTAGTTAACTGATTTCTGAGAAAAAGGTATGCTTGCACTCTTTTGCTTCTTACTTTTTCATATATTTCTTGTCGGAATCAAACAGGCTTAAACTTAGACTTCAGATAAAAAAATGATATACCTTTGATTAAAACTTTTACGTATCTTAATTAGTTAACGACGCACCAGAAGTTGCCATTCTGTAGTACATTTGATATTCACTTTCATAATCAGAATAGCTTTGATTATTGAATAGCTTTGAATCTGGTATATATTTCCGAAGAGGATTTTCTAATAGGAATTCGTAGTATTTGGCGCACTTTGACAATGTTCGACTTGTACTGATGCCTACTACTTCCACCTTATCTAAAAGTTCCGTTATTTGTTCACGTTGTTCTTTTTTACGATTTTTAATAACGGCTTGATCCACTATAAAAAGAAAGTAAATACGTAAAAAATATTGGGATGAATTATTTTACTCTTAACTTACAATTTATTAAATTAACATCAGCCTTTACTTCAGTATCAAGTTCTCGAATTCTTGAATCCCATTCGCATCTATTCTTTACTTCTTGAATCGCACCTTCAGGGGTCAAAAGTAAACCTGGAGCTAGTTGAATGGTAGAAATAGACTGAGACGATTCCAAAACTAATGGATTTGGATCTAAATATAGTTTGCTGAAAATGAAAAATACAAAAAACAAAATTCAGAACATTTTAAAATATTATGCAGTAATATTTGCATAGTTCGTGTTTGTAAAATTAAATGCCATAATATAATAAACGATACTTATTGCAACGTCTATATATTTGTGAAATTAGGTAGAAGAACATTGATCCTTTGAGTTAAAGCACATTTTCTCTGGATATCGAAAGCAACCTTTCTCGAATTGCTTCAGTTTTTTAATTAAAAAACGCGATATAATACTCAAAAACTATAAAATCGTAATGGCCTCATTTATAAATAAAAGTAGCCTATGATCTAGATCAGTGGTTCCCAAGGGGGGTGGTATCGCCCTCCGGTTGGCGCTGTAGAGACCTAAGCGGGCTTTTTTGGTCCAAGGCAAATTTACGAGAATTCACGGAATGGGAGTCGGTGGTTTTCTTTTTAAAGGGGGCCGGTAGGCCTAAAAAGGTTGGGAAACTATGATCCACATAAATGTGACATTTTCGACCTTCCATTAAATATCTGAAGTGATATGCCATGAACATTGCCATAAACATTGCAGTGAGCTCGTGATCGTGCGTGCTTTATCTGACCTGGGCCTTATTGAATTTCTTTGAAAAAAATCTCAATGGCTGGGCTTTTCTATATACGATTTGATTTAGGCCGGCCGGCGGCAATATTTGAAGCGTCGATCCATAATGACAGTTCTGCTTCCTTAAAAGGATGCGCGAGTAAATCGCATATAAAAATTAATCATCCTTAGAAAGCTTGTGGTTGTTGAAAATTGCGAATTATGTCTACCTTCTCAAAGGTTGAATACCTTGAGCATTAATGAGATGCCCCAAGGATACAGCTAGACTCGTCCCAACTCACACTTTGCCATGTTAAATTGTCAAATTATGCTGCACTAATCTTTCAAAAATTAGACTTAGCTGCTTACGAGAGGCTGAAGCGATACAAATGTCGTCCATATAAACGGAAGACAAAATCTAAGCTAACAAGTACCTGGTTGACGAAAGCCTTTGGAACGTTTGTGCTGTATTCCGTAATCCAAAGTAATGCTATCCGGGTTTTTTCACCAGCGTATCGGACTGTCTAATATTTCTATCTTATGACCTCATAACTTGTGTATCAGGTGGCGAGAGATTGCTGATGGAACTCAACACTATCGACAAACCGGCGAAAGACTTTGCAATATTAAAGGATTTTATCGGGATTTAGAGGCTTGGATCTATATCTTATCTATGAGGCGTTTACGCTTCAAATCAAAAAGAAGATCGGCTCCTATTATGTTTGATGTCACGTCTCACTTTTAATATTCACTCACCAAATCTAAAATACTTTTATAGGTGCTCCTTTGGCGTATAGTAGCGATTTTAAGATTGACAATATAAGATCCTTTATGTATCACAGACAGGTCGGATATTGCTGCTGCACTGGAGACTATGCCAAGCTCCGAGGACGCTTAAGTCACGCGATCTTAAATGAAAATTTTCCTTTCTTCCGGTGGTTATACCGGATGAAAATTGCAAGGTTGCCGACAAGTGTGAGTATTTTTGCCGACCTTATGGTAGTACCAGCTGATTCAAAGTTTCGTGAGAGATTATTGCTCTTACAATCGTCTAAAATTTGTTTTGTGCTTAAAAAAAACATGCCTTGTATAAGCGTTTTGATTACATTACAATCTCCCGTTGAGATAATACACTCATCTAATGGTGTAAATATTAGGAACAAAATTTCTCATATGATTTTGCGCAAAGATTATTTTTGTTCTCATATAAAATTAATGCTCACAATTTTAAACAAGCCAACCAATTATGCTCTATAGCCAAGCAGCCGAGATCTAGCCTCACTGTCAGATCGGAATACGCTTGAATACTTCGTTGTTCGTTGTATGATACGGATCATTTTGGTAGCAATCGAAAGGTAATATTATTGAATTTGTAAATTGAAATCGTTTTTCGATTTTTGAATTTGGAAAAATAACTATTTGTTATGCATGAAAACAAAATTCGTTTCCGGCACTTTATGTTTTATGAGCTCCAAATTTGGCATAACGCCACGGAAGTTCATAAAACTTTATGCTCTGCTTTTGGACCATCTAAATTTGAAGTGCGTATGGTCCACCGATGGTTTGCAAAATTCAAGTCAGGTGACATGAGCCGTGAACACGACTGTCGCTTCGGAAGACCTAAGGAGATTAATGACGATATTTTAAGGACATTAGTGGGTAATGAGCCGTTATTGACCACAAGGGAGGTCGGTGTTAGCCATGCGACAATAGAAAGCCACTTGAACTAGCTTGGCTTTGTCTATCAGTGGTGTTGATAGATCGAAAAAAAATCTCGCAGATCGAATTTCAGTTGCTTCTTGCATATAACAATGTAATAGTCAAAGTAAACGCAGGAAGTCCACCTTCTACCCATGCGAAGGCAAATTTGCACCAAAAATGCATCTGGTGGAATTTCCGAAGTCCTGTGTACTGGGAGTTGCTGGAATCGGGACAGACTGCCAGAGCAGATATTGTTTTCCAACATAACAATTCCAGATTTCATGTGGCTTTAAAGGCGAAGCCAAAGCCACATGCACTTGGGTATGAAGTTTTATCCCACCCTCCTTACTCACCTGATCTTGCACCGTTTTTCAATTAATAAATACTTGTTTTTCAATGTTAAAGTATCGCGCATGGGATACGAATAAAAGAAATAAAAGACATTGAGTTTATAACAGAATGAAAGTGACTGAAATAATTTAACAAGTGTACTGTGATAGTATTCAAATACTTTTGCCGGAATTATATTTATCAGAGGGACACTAATCATTTTGAAATCTTACTTTCAGACAGTAATCATGATACCTGATTTTAGACAAATACTTTGGAACATTTTACAAGAAAAACTGTGGTACACTTTGATTTTGTAAAATTAATGACAGAAAGATTTCATTAATTGTCTTAGGTATTCAGTTCTGAGATTTTGCTCTAAAAGGTCACGTCCTCTCAATTAGTAGTGCCTGTTATTCTCCATATAAATAAGGAAGTATAGATTTTATTTAAAGGTGTCCTTTCTGATATTGTGTTTAATGAATAACAGATTTTTCAATATTACTAACTAATAACAGTAATTTAAAAATAATTTATTAAAATAATTTAAACTGAACTCGCCTAGAGACTTATATTAAAACATATATTTAAGAAAATGAATGAATAAAAATATTAAGAGATGGTGTTTATGTTAAAAGTGAGTAAAGTTTCACACTGACCATTTCAACCATCTGACTATCACCTGTTCCTGTCAATGCAAAATTTCCTTAATGGAAAAGAATTCGAAAATTTTCAGGATGTTCGGGAGGCAGTGATAGTTTAGCATCAAAGAACAGGGTTTTCTTTACATCCGACATGAATCACCTAGTTAATAGATGGAGGAAGATTATAGAAAACAATCTACTTCTTTTTGTCGAGAGTGCCGGACAGTGACACAAAAAGTGCGTCACCGTTTCCGTCTCCTCTCCACATCCCCTACAGTCGGCGTCATTTGAGCGGCCGATCTTGTGTTGATGTGCTTTCAAGGAGCTGTGCCCCGTGGGGATAGATATCAGCATTCCTAAAGGTTTCCTGTTTAGCTGTAATAGTTTTGCAGTAGAGCTGGCGTTTGGTTGTCCCCACAATTCCCTTGTCGTTCTCGCGATCTGTTGACAATTGACGATGTTGGTCGTTTGCCCAGTCTACGATACGCCCAAGTAAATATTTAGAGGTCATTCCCGTGGGGGAGGGTGCGCCATTGGAAGCCGCCCCCCTCCGTGCCAGCTCGTCAGCCTTTTCATTACCATAGATGCCAGTGTGACCTGGCATCCACAGAATGAGTAATTTGTTATCTCGGGACTAAGTATATCTTCAAAACATTTACATTTTTTTGGTTTCAGTGGAACATAAAAAAGTAAAAATAATTATTTTTTGACCGCTGGTCTGTACCAAAGTGTCTGCCAGCGGGATTCCATTAAAACCATATTACACACATATCGCAATAAAATTGTAAAATACTTACCATTCATTGCTCACGCAGTTTAATTTTTCGATAGGTGTCTCTATAAAAGTTGAAATTTCTAAAGCATGCTGAGGCAGTGAGTTCCCTGTGTTAATCAATGTTAAGTCAGACCTGAGTAAAATTTAATTATTTGGCAACTTTTTCAAAACAAAAATAAGAGTATATATCTTGAAAATTCACTGTTACCATAAAAGTAAAAGGAGTAACACTGACCTTAAGGTGTTATTGACAATGCTATCAAAATCTAATTTCGTGCTACAAAGGATGTTATCTGAAATATTGAAACTTTCCATCGAATTACCCATTTTAGTTCTATTCAAATTCAACGAATTTGGTGAATTTTGTATGTCTTTCATCATGCACAGGAGAATGCTCTTTGAGTAAAGGATTTTTTCTTTGACTAGATTCAACTGTGCTGTTTCTTCTTCGATTCGTCGCACAAGATTTTCGATTTCCGTATAAATTTGCTTAACTGAACCCAGAAGAACAACGTGATCCTTTAAAAGACGATTACCCTCTTCAATTTGTGCTTTGCAATTGTCTAGTTCATTTGTTAGATATTCAATTTGACCTTTAGTGTAACTTCTTTTATTGTATTCAACTAAAAAATCAGAAATTAGCTCCTCAACATCCTCTATAGATTCATTATTGTCTGGAGGTATCTTTTGCTGCATAACATAAACAAATTCGTTATATGTTACCAAAAATCTTCTGTCTGCATCTTCACCTCCTTTTTTCGCAGCAACACATTTTGCAAACGTAGAAATTATATCTGCATGGATGTGAAGCATTTTTATGTCGAATGTAGAAATGATATCACTTGCGGTGCTTGTTTCATGAATACTCGTTTTATTGATTGATGTGATATTTTGCAACTGATCATCCTTCTGTTTAAGCAGTGTGGTCCACAGTAAATAGTTTGGGATATTTGAAAAAATTTTTCGTAATTTTTGCCACAGTGCCTCTTTAGCATCATGAGTATTACTAGCTGTAGGATTATCATGTCTGTATTACAATAAATATCTAACTAAATTAAAAGAAAATACTTACGATCAGAACTGTTCAGAAATATTTGGTAGAACTTTTCAAGCTCTTGAAGTGCTTCAGAGACTGCAACAAGTGCTTTAGCCTCGCTGGCGTTAGTTGAATTTATTTTGATTGGCATGTGCTTTATTACTTGCTCTTTGTTAGCCTTTTCCTTATTGATATCTTCGTCTAGCGAGTCTGATTTCAAATCAAGGATGTTAACTTTTACTTGCAGAGCTTCTTGTTTTTGCTTTAATTTAAGTTTTTGAATATCTGTAAAGGATTTTGATAAAAATATTTCTGAAAACGTAAATAAGAATAGCTTGCTACTAAAGACAGTATTTTAGAAGTAAAGTATTTCATTTTATATGCCAAAACAGACAGTACACACAGTATTTGACCGAAATATGACCAGCGGCAGTTGTTTCGCCAACCTTGAGCTTCAAAGAGCTCACGTGTAGAAAGTGCAGTGGGCTTGGGAAATAGGAAGGCAGGATAGGAGTAGAGTGAAGGAAATACCGATGTACGTTCTGTTTGAATGCACGCGGTTTATAACAGTAGTAGAAACAGAAGATCGTAACCTCTGTCACATCTCTTTAGTTCCACCAGTCAAGAAAGAAACGCTGAATTTAATTATTGTTAATGTAGCTGTCACCAAAGAAGATCATGAGCTATAATAATGGGGTCAATCTCCAGCGAATGGCAGCAAGAGATCTCTTTAGGTCAAAGTGACACAATGGCCTATGGGCTGAATGCATTGTTCCAACGAAATCCTTGATCTGCAGATGACTACAAAAATTAATACAAATTAATACAATCAATCAATAAAAACGAGATCTAACAGGACAGTGAATTTCCGTGAATCGTTTTTGGGCAGAACTGTACGAATGTGGAAGTGATTACCGTTTCCTGTTTTACCTCTCGACTACTGGTTGCAGTTATTTAAGCAGAATGTGCACCAGCACCTTCACTCAACTGCCTAGTTCTTCTAATCCTTCGCTTTTCTTTTCGCCAAGGATAAGCATTATATCACAGAATATCCCCTGAGCTTTGGTTTCACCTTAAAAACAAATACTTAAGCTCCGGCAATAGTTGTGTTCTATACGCCAGGAAGGTAATGACGATCCTAAGACCCCTTTTCCTTTCTAAATTTTTGTGTTTTGGGTTCCAAACTTTTAATGTATAAAACACTGATTCGGTCAGTAATCAGTCATGCTTTTAGTTCTTGGTCCTTTATTTCCCACACGATCGCCACGGAACTAGAGGCGTTTGAAAGGAAACTATTAAGATTTTGCACAGGAAAATTTCGAAGATCTAATAAGAAATGCTACAGTAACCCCGTTTATGGAACACCTAATAACTTGTCTCCAATATTCTTGACTCTAACGAAAATGATATTGAACAATTACAACCTTTCTCCTATAAACTTAATTCATGGAAATTCTCAGCCGTTATTGCAATTCAATGAACAAGAGAAGGAGTTAAATAACTTCACAAATTCCCTAAACTCGTGCAAACTACGTGCAAACTTTTGAGATTAAATAAATTTTATTGTATGCAACCTTGTTACAGCGCTTTTGTGTTCTTATTGTCTTTAGAATAGAGTATATTTTTAGATAAGAAAATAACTGAATTAGCTTTAAACAAAATTATGTACATGCCTCATTGTATTGAGATATAAATCTTTTATATATACCCCTTTTTGTTTGTTTTTTATTTAGTATGTAAGGGCCAAGTATTAAGCAATGATGTGGGGTGTATATTTCTATGCAAGGTAGAGATACAGCGATACTTGCTCCTATGATCTCTATAGGAGACAAGCAAGAATTTGTAGCCAGGCATATCAATCCCTAGCCGGCCATTTCGATTTATATAAGTTCTGTCACTGAAATTGTATTTTCTGTTTTATCTCAATACAAAAGACTTCGACGTTTGACTTTGATAATAATAAAAACAAAGATTTTGATGCATCAATTGTGATTATCAGTTACAAATTGGGGCGATGTTATACCAGGAAATATTAAAAAAGCTTTTTAAAATGAAGTAAAGTGTCATACGAATTTTTTTTGGCTGAAATTAATAAAAACTTAAATACATGAACCGTTTGCAATCACAAATTGAAAGAGAAAATGGCTCACATCACCTCAAGAGCTTCAGTCTAACGAGTTTCAAATGAACTGTTGGTAAATTAGAAAATTTCGTGAAAAACTAGAAAATAGCACTCCTAAGAAATGTGAACTACTCTGGTGGAAAGAAAACAATTCAATTTACACATACTCACTTTTCACTTTTATAAATGTTGATAAGGAGTCAACTTCTCCCTTGACTTCATTTAATCTACTCTCAACTTCGCTTTTTCGCTTTAGTAGGTCCTTTATTTTCAAATATCTTTGCATTTCGCGTGGCAGAAAGCTTCGGGCGCATGCCTGGAATAAATATAATACAGAACTTTTGCTTTAACCGTAAGTTATACTATAAAAATTACGGGAACAATTTGATCCTTAAGCTTTTCCATTTTTTGCAGTAAGATATTCCTTCGAATTTCTTTAACCTCTTGTCGGGGTTTTACTTTTTCCATAATGTTGAAGAAAAGTAGACTCTGTCGTGATTTAAAGATCCTGAAAGGGAATTGCTTTGTTAGTGATGCTACTGCAAATTCATAAACAAATCTTACGATTTCAGAGCCTCTTCGCTTGGCAGGTCCTGCATTGGGAAAGCGAGACTATTTGACCAAGTTATAAATGAATGTACGTCTTCTTCCAGGGGCATTTTAGCAACGCAACGCTGTCCTTAAATAATAAATAAATTGGTTTTTATTTCATCACTTCATTAAGAAAAGGACATTGGACTTGGGTAGGGAACAAACACAAGGTGAGAGCAGTAAATCATCGCTTAACAAATTCACTACTTAATCCATTACGTTATTAACGTACTTGTATAATTGCAATTACTGAAAATCCTTCTTGTGATTAAATTAATAATATTATTTGCATACCAAACACAACTCGACGAAAATCTGAAGAGAATTTGAAATTGAAAACTGTCATCGGCTGGTATGCACAAGTAGCTATTTCTCTTAATTTACAATTCGAATGTAATTTAAAAGCAAAAATGTTAATAACTTTAGTATATAACGCTTGGCAATTTATATTCTAATTATTTTTTCCAAATTTTAGTATAATTACCGAATGTAAAATTAATTTGTTTAATACCTTTTGGTAAATCTAATCGCTTAACTCAGCTATTGTGCTTTATTGTAAACAGCTGCGGTTGAAGTGCCAAGAAATGTCAATATCAGCTGTCGACGTGACAATTTTTCCTGAGTGGATTTTGGGTTTTTATACTAATTAAGTTAAATACTTTTATTTTATTTATAATAGAGTGTAGCTAGGATAATTTCTATATCGCGATGTCTAATGAACGTTTCGATCTCGAGAAAGTACATGAATATTTTAAAAATTGTTTAAAAGACGACAATGATATTCTGATGGATGCTTACCTTGAAGGATTCAAAGAGTTAAACAAGTAAGGAGCCTTTGTTTGCAGAGCTTTTGATTAAAATTGTATCGGGAGGTTTTGTTTGTTAATTAAATAATATGTTAATATTCTACTTTATGTGAAATCATATTGAGATCCCTATAGAAATGATTCCCAAAGTGGGATTCATTTCTCGGAGCAGATTTTAATATGCGTTTTGTTGAAATAATTCTTGAATGTTTTTCTTTCTTTTCTCTCTGTCTTTATATTCCTATACACAGATCTTTTCCTCTTATATTCAAATACGAAAAAAAAGAAAATTCTCTTTTTATAAGCCAAGGGTTGATATTTCCATTTGCACTTTCTGTCTTATCTTCCTACCTCTTAGAATTTATTACCTGGGAATAGGCCTCAGGTGCTTCTAGCTACGGATAGGAGAAGAGAAGTAGACGTTCAATAATTTCACGTTAGAATACATAGAATACCAGAGAATCAAAAGCAGATGGTCTATTGCTTTGAACTGATTTAAAATAGGATCTGAAAAGATCGCATGTCTCTGAAGGTGTATTGGGTATTTTATTTTCGTAAACCACATAATTAGGAACAGTTTTAGATTGTTTAAGTGATTTCGTATAAGACCAAAACACTTTCTAATTTCTATTAATATTATTTTCAACACTGTCAATATATCTTTTATGACATTCCTTAGTTTTACGCTTAACCTTAACTGTGAACGTAAATAAGAGAAAATTTCATAATCACTATTCCGTGATTAAGTTTGATGGCAATGATCTGGTCATTTGAGAACCAACGGGGGTATTTCCTATTCCCAACCATTTTTTCGGTACAAACATGTCAACACATAGCTTCACTATACTATAAAAGTAATCAAAAGCTTCATTAGCATTAACAATATGAAGCTTAGTTAAGTCAATATTCTCAAGAAACTCATTAATTTCGGCATAAGGAGCACGCTTAAAATAAAAAATCTTAGCTTTCTTTGCTGTAAAAGATTTAAATCCCTCTGCCACCACCGACAGATTTAACCACTTTTGTACGATCGTCATCGATATTGAACCAAACTAGATCCAAAATTCTATCATTTTCATTAAAACAACCATTAAATTGTTGTAAACCACAAAATATAGTGTTATTTAACATAGCGATAGCTGCCCGATTACCTGTGTTGTCTACTGTATAAGAACCAGAAACAATATCAAAACTCCAGGAAAGATGAGGAAAATTGAAATCCCCAATAAGAAAAATTTTGGAACGCATATCCATTCTTAGATTTAATGTTCGAGAGATTATTAAAAAAAGTTTCATAGACCTCAAAAGATGACAACACCACCACCATCGTTAAGATTATTTGAAAATAAATCCCTATCTCAGTGAAAAACATCATAATGGTTATCAAATATCTCACAATCACCAACAAAGTCTTGAAGAAATGCTTCTGTCAAAAGAATAATATAATTATTGGATAAAATAGATAATCTCACTTCCCTTACTTCGGACCGGAAGCCTCTAACATTCTGGTAATATAAAGAAAGATTATTAGTCATATGTAGCGGTTCGCTATGTAATTGATGTTTCAACTAATAAATATTAGATTTTTAATTTTAAAAGCATATCGCGTTTTATTCGAATGTAGAAGGAATTCTATTGATTATACAAAACAAGATTATTGAGTTCGTAACTTATTGGGAGTGATTGAATTTATTTAGCACTTAGTGTACCCAGACTGTGAGCAAATACTTTTGCCGCAATTGTATTTTTAGGGGCGTCACTAAGACACTTTGAAATTTTACATACAGACCAAATTAATGATACCGAAATTTAGGCAAACACTTTGGAGAAAACTTCGCAGAGAACTCATGTACACATTGAATTTATAAAATTATTGATAGAAAATTCAATGTAAGGATTTTTCATTAATTGTTTGAATTTTGTCGTGAGAGGGTGTAAAATAAAAATCGTAATGCCCATTAAAATATTTTTTTT
>QYTT01089243.1:48068-60233 GCA_006980735.1 Dasypogon diadema | reverse complement strand
CAAGTCGAATTAAGATGGACATGTGGAGTTATGGTACGTATATTCAGTAGGCATACTATGTCAGTTTTCAATTTCATTTATAAGCATTTTCCTTCTTACTAGAGCATCTCTTAAGAATTTGATGAGCGCTACCCAATCTAAGCCGTAAAATATTCCGAAACTTCATTTTGTCACAGTAAAACTTTTCCAAAATTTCTAACTTTTAAATATCTATAGATAGCATATTAGATAGATGGTAGATGTTTTCTTCCGCACCTAATTTACAAAATTCGTAAGATGTATCAGGCATCCGATGCCAAGGACGAGAGAGTTGTTGTTGTTTATCTTTTATTCTTATTGTAAATTAGTGGGGTATGTGCAATTTATCGGTGTTTTTCTCAATTTGCCAAGGACGAGAGCTAAGATTAAGCAGTCCCACCCAGGTTTTGGATATTAACTTTGCCCCCATTCTGTAATCTTCCAAATATGTTGCAAAAAGTTTGTGATCGACCTTTGGATATAGATCGTTATATAACTTTGCTTTCAACAAGTTATTATGCCAAAGATATTGCTTAATCACAGCCTTAAATCTCCTATCTGTTCTCCCCACTCAGCTCTTTTAGAAGGAACTAAGTTTATAACATAATTATACTTATCTCCTAATTGCTGCCATAATACCGGACTCTATTATCATTCGCGCGAGTAACTTTGACAGACGATGCTTAGGATAGTTCAATACTTTTAAGGTGAATACGTGATGAACGATGAAAGTATGGAGATAGACTTCTTCCAGACCAGTTTCAATTTACAGAGCATAATTTAGGTAGTTTTCTGACAAGGCAACCAGTCTTTTAGCAAAAAGACGTTGCAGTGTCTCTCGATTTTTTTTTGCACCTATCAAAATGCCCTCTCCAATGTAATCTGGCAAATCATTAATATATATAGAAAATAGTACTCGTCTCAGTAGGTCTTCTTGTTTAACATCAGATACTGTTTCTAGTGCTGCTGACACACATATTCCCTCCCAAGCGCTGGAATAAGTTTGGCTTTATAATAACATTAGTAAATTTGTTGAAAAGGCCTGTGCAAGAGAATTTCAACCAAAGAAAAGCACGGTTAACACCATCAAAAGCACAGTGGGAGTCGACGAAAAATGCGTCCATTAGATCCATTATTCCATTTTTGGTTAGTTAGATTCGTAAAAGTTAAAACATGTTCTATTGTTGAACAGTTTTTGCGGAATCCAGCCTGGGATTCCATCAGAACCTCATGTTACCCTAACTAAATCTCAAGTCTATTACGCACTAAGCAGCAGTCCCAAAAAAAAATGTCCGCAGCTACATCTATAGGCGTCAGTCCTCGATGATTATATTGGTTGTTTGTATCGCCCTCTCGATTCTGGAATATTTTCACCCTGTTTTTAAAATTCTCAGAGATTTGATTAGAGTCGTACACTTTGTATTAAAAACTTCTAATTTCTCTAGAAATAGGATATATGTAAGTTGACTATTCTTATAGAAATGCGAAAAATGCAGTGTTGTTTCGATCGACGCATGACGCATGGCATGAGATTCAACAATTGATTAATATATCGGATTTTTCCAAAATTCTACTATGAATCAATTACCAAGGCAAATTCGGGATACTTGTAAATTTCTAAATTGTGGATTTGCTCTGCTTCTCGTTTTAATGGCAACGTTCACATGGGTGAAATCTTGTTATAGGCTTTTCACTTGAAACTTGGCACATATACATAAAACCGGCGACAATGGCTGTATTTTTTCGTACAAAATCTATACAGATATCAAGATCCGGATCTCACTTAGACACATATTTGCAACAACAACACAAGATTCCGATCTTTATACAGATCTTGGATCTGTATCTTTAAAGATCTGGATATTAGTACTTACTCTCACATATAGGTGCATTTTTATAGTCTTAGATATTGGTACTACTTGTCAAACTCAAAGAGTGGTTTTAACAGTCAGCAAACATGTATGAAATTTTAAGGAATAAAAAACAGCATAATAAACTAACGCTTTACAATTTACAACTGTCAACTTGACAACGATTATCGGTACTGCCAACGTATAAAACTAATTGCAATAAGATCCCCATCGTTATCGATCCATAGATCTGGATCTCGTAGCAAAAAAAACACAGCTAATACAATATTCCAAATGCTCATCATCATCATTATTATATTATCAGACCGATGGCCAGGAAGATGTTAGCGGATTTCATATTTAATAAATAATTATTGTGTTCACGATTACGATTACGACTTTATTAGAATTCTATAAAGTCATTACTACACGTCACTTTGAATATTTTAAATGAATTTCTGGTAGGGAATAGGAACGCGAGCGACGGGAGAAGGAAAGGATGGGGAGAGGTGCCGCAATGATATTAATTTTGATGAAAACTAAGTTACAAAAATGTTAGATAGTTTAAGTTTAGTTTTTATTCCAAGTATTCAACTAAAAACTGTATGTTCTACGTTTATATAAAACAGTCTAAACAGGTTACCTTATTTTATTAAATAGGTTTTTTCAAATGCTTGGAAACGTTTTTGGCTTCGTTAGCAGTGATGTACGATCAAAAGTTGAAATATTAGAAGAATATCGAAAAAAGGAAAATGGTGAAAAATTTGAGACATTTAAAGTTATGATGGAGTTCGAAAAGTCTGAAGGATTGTTGGTGAAAACCGAATATGTATCCGGAAGCCGGACGCTTCTTCGTCTTCATAGAGGCTTAGGTAAATGATTTGTAAAATGTTTTACAAAGATCACAATTAAATGTTTAGCTTTTAAATTTCAGATTTTATTCGTGAATTTTTGGAATTAGTATCGAAATTAGAACCTCACGAAAAAACGTCGGCAGTTTGTCAAAATGCATACAATTTAACTCTTGCCAAATATCACCCATGGCTGGTAAGAAAAGCAGCTTTGGTCGCTATGTACGCTTTACCATCTCGGGAACAACTGCTCAAAAAGGTCTGTGTGGATGTTGACAGGGCAATTGCTGTGCTGCCAGAAGTTCTCGACATAACTAAAACTGTTCACACTCGAACTGAAGAATTTTATACATCTTTCAATCTGCACCATTTGCCTTAAAATAAATTCTGAAAGAAGTTATGTCACAGTCGAGAACTAATTGTTGGCAGATTTTAACTAAGAGCTCAAAAGTTGCTACAGAAATAAAAAAAAACGAAAAAAATTATTAACTGCCCTTGCCTTTTTTGGGGCAATCTAACTTTCATATATTTTTCATTATCTAAATTTCGGCACTTTAAAATTCGGTTACCTAAGCAAACGGAACTGCTTCAAAATCGACTTCCATTTTTGGAACTGTATTTTAATTTATCGGTATTTTTTTTATAGTTAAGATTGACGGTTTGATTAAATTTACATTCTGTCCGAATTATACATTCCTTGTCGTGCTTTAGTGTATTTTTATTTTTGTACACTCGTTTTTGGCTGTAATAAGTGAGATTCGTAAGACACTTTTTATGTTTCAGTATATATGTACGTGTAGCAGTATTTCAAGTACAAAGATCGCTTCCTCATATTGTCAGCGAGTACCTTATTTGTTGCAATCGCTTTTAAAAGGCCTTTTAACTTAACGAAGTTGTGTTATTAATGTGCTATTTATTGGTCTTCGATCTATTCGATGGGAGCTCAGTTTAAACTTTATTAGATAATATACAAATTGTAAAAATAAATCGATGATAATGTATTTTATGCATGTTTTTATTTATATAGAAGAAGAAATGGAAAGGAGCCCTTAATGGAACTCAGATTTCAAAAATCAACATTCAACATTTTTTTCCTTTGTTCGATGAAAAACAAAATTTTAAAGACGGAAATTGGTGGCGAAGTGCCAATTTTTCAAAAATTCGGGAGTATTTTATTTGACGGTAAGGCCATCTCTGGCCTGGCTGCGGCCCTCTTCATGAATTTTGTATGAGGAAATATATAGAATATAGCCATTTCATGCCAAACTTGTGGCTCACTTGCAACTTGTCAGGTTAAAATTTTCCAATCTCCCCTTCCCTAATTTCCTTCCGCCTAAAGCTGTGCTGTGAGCATCATAGGGTTGTCCCCTGAGCTTAGGCAACACCTTAAAAAAATATATATAGAAGGATTGTCATGTGAGTAATGAATATATTTTTCAGCCATAATTTCCCACTCTATTAAGTCAAATCATGTACAGTTCGAGAGTACGTGTCTTCACGTGACCAAAAATTCACAACAAAATTCAATTTTGACCTTGAATAACATTCAAGCACACAACCGATTGGGACAAGTAAGGCACCGTTGGAAAGCTACAAAAGCCTTTTTAAAATGAATCCTTGGTCGTTATCCTGTGATGTCCTTGTAAGGAGTTATAAAGATTTTACTGGGTCGAAGGACAGAAAACCTTGGGACGTTATTTTGCGGGGGAGGGGGCTCCGAACAATCGTTGATCAGTACACTTCAAGAAATCGATTGGTATGCCGCATATTGATTAATTACCGGACACCCTGTATAAATTATATGTTCCCGATTGTGCTATTGTATTTCAATGCACTACTTTATCGAACTCTTAATTTCGATAAAAATAAGTGCGAAAAGGATGAAATATTAAAAGATACGAGATCTCATACGTACAGTACGTTATCGGCGGCTCGGAATTATTTTTGATCCGAGAAAAACGTTTCGATAAGAATTTTAAAGTTTTCGGTATTTTGTTCTAGCTCTCTGCAGAAAAAAAATGGTAATGTGTACTTTTAATTAATTTAGACAAAGCGCTCCACACTTTTGGAATTAGTTATTAGACATAGAAGAAGTCATAAGTTTACTAATAACTACCTAGCCTATCTATCATCCGTCATTAATTGAATAAAAAAATATATGCTTGCGTTTACCGTACAATGAAGTTAAAATATTGGCAAGGGTAACATGCATATGTATATCGTAACAAATAAAAGTTTATTTAATTTAATTATTTTTTAATTTTTAGTGCGTGATAAAAGCGTGTTTTTTAGGTTTTTTTTTAACTATATTTTATTTATTCAACGTGGCTAGAGATAACACTGAGTTGCTAAGGGGGACCCAGTTGCCACTTTGTTATTCCCATTATGAACCAAAGAAACACGTCTTTATCAGAGGTGCCTGAAAGCCGGTACGTAATTGAATCAGATAATAAATTATTAGATTTAACGGTTCAAAATATAAACAACAGAGTGCACTCGAATATATGTTGAATATTGAGGACTCAGGAGAAAATCAATAAAAATCAACACGATAAGCGGACCGATTGAGTTACTGATCTACACGATCGAACACATACTCATACCTAGATATGGAATCAAAAATGGATCTGTGACTCTAAATGAGAATGTTTTCCCAATTTCAATTAGCGTTACGCGTTGTAAATTGCTGAATTATGGTGTGATATATTGTAAAATTAATGTAGTGCTGTTGCTGGAAAAGGGAATGTTCCAAGAATGCGACTGTACAACATAACACGTAACTGATCCAATGAGTCATGTCACCGATCACACAATTTCCGATCTACGACGGGTCCAGATAATACCTCACAAAATCTACTAGAAACATTTAGTTAGAATTCCGGAGGTAATGTTAAGCGGCTACGAGTATATGCCACCCGGAACGATATCAAGTGCCGCAGGTGCTGGACAATACGGAACTCTGCATGATCAGTCGTTATCACCCTGAATAACTATAATAAGGGATTCCGAACCAGACATATCTTAAGCCAAGGTGACAACAGCCACAGGTGAGATGGGAAAAAATTGTCAGTGGAGCCATGCATCCAAAAAAGCCTACAGATAGTCTCCTTGCAAACAGTAGCACTCATACGTCTCTACTTTTGGGACTTTCAAGGTAATAATACCTGAATTGAATAGATTCAATGATTCCCCTCCCAGGGCCATGCTGTAGAGATACTTTTCGGGGTGTCAAATGTCCACAAAACTAAGAAACAAAAAAGTTCCTAAACTTGAAGGTGCTCCTCCTCAGTCACATCATCTGCAGCAAATGGAAGCTGCGTTAAGTACATCCAAATATATGTACACTATGCAATAGTGGCTTTGGCTGCACTTAGAAGGAGGTTGCTTAAAGAAAAGCTTGATGGAGATTATATACAAGGACCATGAATTTTTAACAACCACATTAAATACTTTGAAATCAGAGATAAGTTGAATGCGCTGAATATCAATTTTGTAACCGCAGCTCTCGTTGAAGTTCCGATACCAAGGGTTATTCAAGAGACAGTGCCAGCCTCGATTTAATTTTCTGACGAAACGGAGAAACCACCTCCGGACAGGGTAATAGAATTCTAAAGGGAAATAAATAAATACAACATCATCAACAAATATCAACAAACGAAGTGTGTATACCTTCTAGTGAAGAATAATTTAGAAATTATTAACAGCAGAATAACAAAACAAAACAAGAGTCCATACCTGACTGTAGACATATTCGTTTCAAGATAGAATCCTGCTTTTGAAAATACTTCTTTCTATGTTATAGAGGGAGCAGTAATTTAGAGAGGTATAGAGTAAGAAGTAAGCTGTCTCTAACCTGAGAAGCAAAGAATGGCCATCAGAGTTTGCCCCCAAGAAGGGATTCTGTCTCCTTCGCTGTTATCGGTTGTTGAGGAAGAAGCGCCTTAAGAGATATTTGAAACAGGATTCGATAACTAGAGCCGCACTAACGACCTGATTATCCTTGTTAACGAAAGTAACGATCAAGAGATCTCTGATCACGCCTTAAGCACCATACAAGCGTAAGTCGAGAAAAATAATAATAGTTGTTTTCACAAGAAAGAAAAAACTCAAATCTGCGAACGTTTACCGGATAGAGGTACTGAATAAAGTTACAGATAAGATTACAGATTATAATTAAGAAAAAAGGCATTATTCGCACCTGTTCTACTGTGGTGTTAAACTGGCACTCCAATATCTGCAGGAAAAGCGTAAGGTCTCACAAATAAACCTTTTAACGCCGGGTTTTATTACAATGAAACTTATATTTGCATGCTATCCTCCATGAACATTGCTAGCGGGTCTCGCTCTCCAGTATAAGTCCAATGAACGACACAACTCGTATATATAGACATTTTCTTTTACCAGCTGAATCTTTTCACCCAAAATTTATTTTTATATTTTGAAAATTTCTTAGAAAATATTTCACAAAATCACAGGTTCAAGCAATTTTTAAGAAAATGGTATCATGTCAGATACTTAGAAAAAACCAAAAACAGAAGAAGTTATTCTGAGACCAATTGCTTCGTGTTATTTCCTAGCGATATAAGAGTATCCTCCGTCATGAGAAGCCCTCAAAAAGAAAATATTTTATTAGTGGTGAAGAAAAATAAAAATTTTTACCTGCAAAACTGGCGGAAACAAAGCATACAATGGATCCCACAACAAATGCTCTGAGAGCAACTGAGGTAATTTGAGATCTGCGTTCAGGAGCCATCGCTCCCAGACTTCCTATAAGAATTCCCAATGAACTTGGGTTGGCAAATCCGCAAATAGCAAATGTTGCAATTCCATTACTTCGCGCCTAAAAATAAATTCCAAAAAGTAATTAATAAAAAAAATCAAAATTAAGTATAATCTTCGTGTAAAAAACAGTAGCTTACTGATAAAAGTCCATTTTTTGTGAATTGTCCAAGCCTTTCATACGCTACAAATTCATTTATAATTGTTTTGCTCGCAATAACTTTTGCTACAATATCACATTCTTCCCATTGTACACCTAGAGCCCAGCTGAGGGGGATGAATAATTTGGAAAAGATCCACTCAAACGTTATATCGTCCTGCCCTATCAGGAATCCCAACCAATTCACAACGCCATTAATAAATGCAATAAACGCGACGAAAGCGACTATATTTGCTACGATACCCAAAACAATTTCAATTGCTGCAGATGCTCCACTGGATGCTGCATCTAGCAGCGAGTTGTCCTTGCTGCAATTACAAGAAATACAAGGGTCTGAGGGGGGTCCTATGGATAACATACCTTTGCTCCATTTTAATGTTGTCGGATTTAGTGTTGCTCTTTTCGGTTTCCGGAAAGTACAATTTTGAGAAAGCCAGTGTAGCTGGAGCCGCCATAACGCTTGCTGTAACCAGATGAGCTGGTTGTGCACCGAAAGATATGTAGGCAGCCAACACAGTACCAGATACTGTCGCGAATCCAGAAACCATAATAGCATGAAGTTCGGATTGTGTCAGGATTTTGATGTATGGCCTAATTAGCAGTGATGACTCACTCATCCCTAAAAAAATGTTAGCAGCTGCATTTACACTTTCGCAAACCGTAGTATCTAATAACTGCTGTAGGATCCAGCCCATTTTAATGATCACCCATTGCATAGCTCCCCAGTAGTAGAGGATGGATATGAAAAAGCTGAAGAAAAAGATGACAGGAAGAACAGCAAATGCGAAAATTTGCTTTCTGACGATTTCCTCTCCAAATACGAATTTACTACCATCGTTTGCATAGCTGAGGAATTGAGATACCTTGTCTCCTATACACTGCAAAATATGTCGCCCAACTTCCCATCGGATGCAAATTACTCCCAGAAGAAATTGGCAAACTATTCCACACAAAACTGGTCGCCATTTGATAGCCTTTCTATCAGTTGAAAAAACGTATCCAGCCAAAATAAATGCAAAAGGGCATAGTAGAGAAATCAGCCGTTCTTCCGATCCTCTAGTTTCGAAATACAAGTAGATGCCCAGCACAATGACGATAAGTACAATTGCAATTGGTAAGATTTTCCTAAAACGTGTTCAATTCAGTTGCTTGAGGCTAAAGACTTGGCATTTAATTTACCGACTCTTTCGGCACGTTCTTGTGGAGGAAAGTGCAGGTCCTATAATACTTCGATGAATTCTTTTACCAATTTTAGGTTTAAATATTAAATAGTAAAACAATGAGAAGTATACTCCTATTGTGAGGATGAGGAGCATTCCGTAGCCGTTGCACCATTGGAAACCACATTTTCCGTGGCATCTTTGCTGCTCATCTTTTGTTGTACTGTTTGAGTTTTCTGGAAACCGAAAGAAATTTTTATCAGAATATCTTTGAAAGATAGCAAATATACCTGCGTTTATAAAATAATAGGTGGCATAAGAAAAATATGATGCTACAAGAATGTTTAATAGGGTGTACCCAGATAGCTTAAAAAGTCTTTTATGCTCTCTAAACGTTCTCTGTAAATAGTTTTCTTCCTTATATTCAGTATTTTCGTCCACATTACTGGCAATCTTGAGATCCGAGGACTTCTAGAAAAACATTTCTTACAGGGTAAATGATAGGTAAATGATTTTACTTACATTTTCCATTGGAAAATTTGTTCTACGGTTTGTGAGGTCAATGATCTGTTTAAAAAAAAATATGAAAAAGTGGTTATAATTTCGTATATTCAATACAGTATGACCCCCATAATCCGGATTAATTGTATGTAACAGATGGTCATCTAATTTTTCGAGGAATCCGGATTTTCGGAACATAATTTTGATATACATATTTTTGGGAAAAAGGAGTTAGAAAAGATAGATTATGGAATAAAAAACATTATTTTCTTTTGAGGGGATTATATATAACGAAACGGAAATTGTCGTATAATTCTCAAATTTAAATTAAATTAAGAAAGTGTTTCGATCACAGCAAGTCAACTTGATCATCATCAGTTTGCAGATCGATTTGCCTGGCATAGGCACTACAACAAGTAGCCGCGAATTTTCTATCATTTATTGAATAATTTCACAAGGAAATTACTACAAATCCTTTTCACCTAGAGCCTAGTATGCAGTTCGAGCGAAAATTTCGGTATCCTTTTGGGCATATAAGTCGTCACGGAAAAAAAATAGTGTAGAGTTAAGAGTGGAGACTGGGGGTCTTTCTGCAAAATAAATTTAAATAAAATTATTTTATTTATTAAATTTATTATTTTATTTATGTCACTTCTGTCAAAATTTCGGTGCGAAATAAATGCCCGGGCATATAAATTGTTGAGGAAAAAGCCTCCACAGCACATCAAACGCCATATTCAACCTAGAGTGCTAATTAAACTATTTTCGCGTGAAGAGCGTACCTTTTTGCGAAATCGGAACTGAAAATTTCGGTGATAGTTTTCGCTTGGATTTTTTTTACATAGGTTTGCTATAGAAAACGAAATATTCGCTCGAAATGCATACTGGGCTTAAAAAGAAAAGTTTTTATTCATATGGAAGTTTTTCAAGTGTTGTTCGAAGTGAATTTCACTTCAAAAATTTAATTCAAATTCCAACAAGTGCCTCCATTTTATGTTCAATCGCATACAGGGCAAATATTTAAGTTATCATGCATTGCGTCGTGTTTTATATTTTCAAATTTCATTCTTTCTTCCTTCTGTTCCTTCTTCTATTTCTCCTACTCTTTCATTTTCACTTTCCTGTTCCTCAACATCTGCATTTTCCTCCTCAATCCATTCATTTACTTCTTTGTTGTTAAGATTACACGTAAAGATTTCTTTTAATAATGGTTGCAAGTTCCACGAAAGGTATTTCATTGTCTGAAGACCATTGGATCTCATCTGGTTCAGAATTTACACTATCCCAAGCACTTGCTAAATACATAAACACATCTTTCAAATTTACATTATATATTTTTTTAAGCACTCTGTTGTTGTCTTTTTCGGAATTTGAAAATATGTGTGACAGCAAGCTTTCTTGTAGGTACTGTAGCTTACAGAGTCGAATAGGATTTTGATCCATAAGTTGGATAACTGCAGTACAGTTTGGAGGAAAAAGCCTACCCGAATATTTCCATCACTAGCTAATGACATCATCTTCACTACCTCGGTGACTGCTAGCATTGTCCACTAAAAGCAGTGCTTTTTAGAGAAGATTATTTTCTGTTAAGTATGATGTCACTTGAGGTTGAGGTGCAAATTAAAGGTGAAACCATTCGCTATATATCCCCGCTGTCATCCAGGTATTTCTACTATTCTTGTATTCAACACTGAATTTTTAAAGGAGCTTGGATTGCGGGACGAACACTTACTACAAGAATAATCACTCCCCAGAATTATTGATATGAAAGTGACCAGCTTAAATTATAAAAAACAAAACAAAACATTTCACAAGAGTAGAACTAAGCCATGCACAAGAAGAAGACCAAGAACATTGAAAACTTTTTTATGAATGCTTTAAGATAGGAAAATATGGACTGACGAAGTATATAAGCCCAAATTCGCCTAAAAAAATGAAGTCTTTATATTCTTGTAGTGGTGAAGGGATTTCCTATAGTACTTATGGCCATCTAAGGCGATAAGAGAAAAGCAAAAACAATTTCCAAGGGGAAATGTCACTCTAAGGCGTCAGTCCCTCTTCTCTGCGTGCTCTTCACCCATAACAAAAAAATTCAACGACTTTATATATGAAAATATTTAACCCTCGTTTCTGGAGGTAGATTTTTCCTTGAATTGCGATTTTTTGACTACTTAAAGCGTCTCTTTCAATCTAATTGTTGATGCTGTATAGTGATAGAAAATATATAAAATTTTTAGCTGGTGCGTTTTATCTCTTTTCATCCTTCATAGAACTTGGAGATATGTTTCCTTGCCTTGTTGGACCGATGCATTGGCAGGCAGATGCTAAAAAAGTTACTCTCTCTTTGGTTATTTTGCCACCGGGAGCAGTCCTCTCCCTAGAATATGCTAAATTTTACTTTTTCTTGTAACCGCTTTTGAAAATGTCCAACAGATTCCGGGGCACAAGACTATTTTTCTCCAGAAACTTTTAGTTGTCTTCACCCAATCGTTTTTCTAAATTTATCGTACCAACCATTGCTTGCCTGAAATCCAAAATCCTCTCCGTTTGGTTTTCTCGCATAACATATTTTTGCTGACGTTTTTAAAAAAACCATGCATACACGCAAAATTTCTTCCATATCCGGATACTCTCCAGAGCGTAGATTTTTAAGCCTCTAATGAATACTTCATTTGCTTTTACAAATTAAACAATACATTCTGCTGTTGCCGATTGATGTCGGAAATAGTCGACGTTCCAGCACCGTAATTCCGAAATAGTTGTTTCCCACTTGCACCGTGTGATAATTTATCAAGAATCTAGCACTTTTCTATTAAAAATAAAGTTTTATGTTTTCGTCGTTCACC
>QYTT01089243.1:27707-38393 GCA_006980735.1 Dasypogon diadema | reverse complement strand
CTCCCGATTTCCGATCGGGTTTTCTTAATCATAAAGTAGACTTGTGGGAATTATGTATGGAACAACAAACCGCTCCTCGACTTTGCTGGTACATTTGCGTTCTATTGACGAAATTTTCAATCACGGTTTGGCATAATTGTGACAGGATCTTGGCGAACAGCGTATGATCTCCTCTTTTAAGGCTTGGATGGTTGTGGGCTTGCTGATATAAACTTTCGACTTTGAAAAATCCTAGAGAAAGGAGTCCAAAGGCGTTAAGTCGCACGATCTAGGCGGCCAGTTATGGTCGCCCAAACGAGAGATTCCATGACCAAGGAATGTCTCGTGCAATAATTGCATTTTTTCACGGGATGTGTGACAAGTGGCACCATCCATCCATTTGAGACACAAAAAACTGGGTTATCATGCCCCGATACCGCTCACCATTGACTGTTTGTGCATTCCCCGCAGCGTCTTCGAAGAAAAACGGTGCAGTGGTGTCTCCAGCCCAAAATCCGCACCAAATAGTGATACGTTTGGGATGGATTGTCTGGTCCTGAAACATAAGTGGGTTTTCGTCACTCCAAATGGGACAATTTTGTTTGTTTACGGAGCCATTAAAAATAAAATGGGCCTCATCGCATGAAAACGCAAAGCTTTCGTGAGAATACGCTGCAAAGTGCTTCATGGAATGTTGCATTCTTGAGCACAATGCCAAATGGATGTCCCCAGACTCGTGGCCATATTCTGGCGAACAGTTGTGATGTTTTCTGCTGAACGACCTGGAGGAACAGGTGTCGATAGTTTGACATCAATAATCGACCCAGTCTCCTCGAATTTTTCGATTTCTTGATAGTTTATGCTCTTGTCGGATGTCGGATAAATTTGGATGTGCAAATTTATACTGACAAAGAAAAGCATGATGATCGCCGCCGAAGATATATATGCGCCTTAAAAAACCAGAAAATGTAGAACACTTTATATTTTTATTATTTTATTTTATTTTGTGTTAATAACAAAAAACAAAAAAGTGTCCTCTCAATATCCTTCTGATTTTTTTTCCCCATAACTCCTGATTCTTTAGTTAATTTTATCAAACTCTCTGATTTTTAGAGCTTTGGAAGTGGTAACCCTAGAAATGAGACATAAAAGTACAAGTGAGTACGTTCCATTTTTGCAGCTCAATTTAGCAAAGTCAGAATTTTAATAAAATATTTCGCTGGAAGCGTGGATGTCGAAAGGATTTAATACATATCACCATTGCGACAATAAGAATTTGTTATCGAAACGGCGGAACTACTAGAAAGCGCCAATTGCCGTGACAAGAATGTTGAATGATATGGGGAAGGTGTTTGTCCACTAGAAAGTAAAAATGCACAAGTCACATACTCACATGCAGGAATTGCTTCCGCAAGTTTTTTGTTTTTTAGTGGAAACGCTCAGTGCAAGCCAACTTCTGATGAAGTTGGAGAAGTGACTGCCAGAAATTGAAAGAAATACGTAGAAACATTTTTTCAGGGACATATTGCACAAAATATAATTATAAAGATTAAATATTTTAAAAATAGGGTTAAACAACAAAATACTTTAGAAAATATTACTTGGTGAGATTACAGGCTGCAGTTTTGTGTCCCGCTTTCGAATATTCTATCCTTGTGTATAAATTTTATAAAGAAGGATTCTATTCTACAATAGGCAGAAGAAGTTGAAAGCTTTATCAGAATAGGGTCCTCTAATTTTAGTTCATTCAATAGTGTGATTTGACTACTACTACTCGCTTTTGAATATATTTCTTCACCCAACAAATTATTTTCTTCTGTACTATTTTTTGCCTTTTCTTCTTCACTAATAATGCGGTAGCAGCTGCTCTAATTTTGGCCCAGGACATTTTTCACTTGTTCTTGCATATTGCAATGTAACTCAAATGGAAAAGTTTTAAAACCACTTGCAGCAAGTTCCAGAAATTGGCTTGAAAAAGTTATTTGTAGTTCCAGATGTACTTTCAAAAATTGTTTTTGAGTGGATATATGCCTTTATGATATTAGTTGTGTTTTTTTGGGCCAACGGAGTTATAAAAGCTCAAAAGAACGGTTGGAGTAAAGAATTAGTTTTTCTCCTTGTTCTGTTTTACTTTTTTAAAACAAACTCGAAAGAAGAAAAGGCCATTATTAACTGGATGTTTATTTTAGTGTCAGTTTTGTCCATAGTTGTGTTTATTTTAATTGCTATGATGTGTATAATTGACAAAGGCTTTTAATGAGCGCCATCTATTTTCCTGTAGAAGACTTAAATAACACAGTGAGCTTTTTAACTCGGTAAAATAACCGAGTTAATTTAACTCAGTTAATTTATGACAACTCTGTACTCTGCTGCCAAAAAAAGGACGCAGCTACTATAAATTTCTAACTGGCGAAGAAGAAGCGAGATTGCAACCTCTGGAGAAATCAAGTAAACCTCTCGACTATAGAAGGAAATTAGTTATGGAGTGGTTGGTGATGCACGAAAGTAAAGTAATAGAAATTAAAAAAAAACACAGACGCCCACATTGATTACTTTCTAATCTAAGTCTCTGAGTTTTCAAGGTATTGAAAAGATCTTCGCTCATATTCAATTTTTTCTTTTTTATTCTTCACTTCTAAATCTACGCGTGTAATAACGTGTAACATACATGGATCCTTAAAACTAGAATAATTGCGGCTACAGTAGTTTCTTTGAATAAATTAGTAAATTTTCACTCAGAAAATTGATTACTTTCTAATCTATGTAGTGTTGCCTAAAACTAAAGCAAATTAATATTTACAGTCTGAACAGGTTCTCTACGAAAGAATTTCTATCATTGTATTTTCTACATATATAAATCTTAGTATATTTTATCTATAAGTTACAAAGCCAAGTCCTTCTAGCATGCAAAGCCATTCACACAGTCACCTACTCGAACATAAATTAGCACATTTAACGGAAAGAGGAACATAATATTCATCTGGAGAGTTCATTGCAAGTACAAGCACTTTTTAGCAGAGTTTAAATTGCTGCAGCATTTCACAGCATTTTTCATACAAATCAGCAACAGCAACTTGCTATTGCATGCTGCCATATAAAAATGCTGCAGCATTTAAACTCAGCTTTTTAGTTATTAAATAATTTTACAATTTCTAAAAAAATAACTAAATTTAATTAAGTCATCAAATTTTATAAAGTTTAAAACTAATCCTCTGAGCTCGAGTTATTACTTATGGTATCCTGTCTCCTTTCAGAATGATGATGATGATGGCGACCATGATGATTCTGTTCATGTCGTCTTCGATGAGTTCGAGTTTCTGTGTTGTATTCAAATAGGGTTCCTGTTGTTGTAGATTGATCTGTGGTCATTGGACTTGTGCTACTGTGGTGATAGAGTGTTCTATGATTGTGGTGTACGTTGTGAGTGCTGGTATGTCTATGAGGTATAGCACTTCGGTAGTCAATTAATTTGATATCCAATCTTGGAGATCTGGAAAGTTTAGACAAAAAGATTAATTAAGTGTTAAATAGATAATAAATAAATAAAAACTACTTGAAACTGTAATTTAAGTGAAAGGCATGTAGACCTCATTTAAAACCTTAGATAGACTATCTCCATAACGACCACATTTTAAATGATTTTATTCGAAAACTCTCAAAATATTTGACAAAAATTACTCATTACTCGACAAAATACTGATTTCGACATATTTTCTTAATTACTTTGGAGCCTGATAAATGTTTTTCAACTGATATTTTTGTACAAAGTCATTAATGATAGATGTCCTGAATACTTTTTAAATAAAGTTAGATTTCTCCTCTTCGCGAGAAGGGTCCAGTTAGTTGTTCCGAGATATTTCTCACAGTACACAGTACGGCCACTGCACCTACTTTCTTCAAACAATACCCAAATGGAAACTTTTGCCAAGCAATATTCAGATGACAGGCACCTTCATATATTGAAACCTTGAAAAACAATTGGCAATCGTTTTTGTAATGTAATGTTAAGACGTCCGCTGCCAGACCTTAATCAGTGAGAGTAGCTCTCCCATATACGGTCGAATTACTTGTGATATTCTTATGTAAGGAAAACGTGTACCGAAAACAGTACACATGGCAGGGACCGTGTTAACCTATATAAAGTCCTGTGAATAATATCTGGAAAACTATGGAGGCAAAACACTCAAGATACATTGCAAGCATAAATTTCTGGTGATGGTGGAAGTAATCTCGACCCGATCAATGGCAGCTTCAGAGGTAATGCTATCTTTGCAACCATTGCACTAAGTACTGCAGAAGTAAAATCTATTTATAAGCTTCTTAAGTGATTCTACATTCAAAAATATTGAACTGGTTAGAAAAGATGTCGTCTCTGGTTGCGACAGCAAATGTAGTACCCAATCTTATTCGGATTGTACTTCCCCGGAACAGATAAAAGCAGAAAGCTATTAAAGTAATCAAAAAATAAATAAATAAAAAGTAACTAATCTATTAAAAATCCACTTCTGAAGAGAACTTTTTATGGCTTTCCTAGATTAGGGTGTTGAAATTTTCTTTTTATAGTAACCTTTGAATTGCCGAAGGCACCATTTGTGCACCAATATTTATAGTTGGTTTAAAACTAGTTGCAAAATTAAAATATCCCTAAGGACACACTCTGTCATTGTAAACATATTAAAACAGATGCACAATATCGTCAATGGAAAGCATTTAAACAATTATAAGTAATAGCTCGTTTGAAGGTATTTCTCGTAACTTAATACATTAATCTATAGAAAGGTTCAAAAAACATGTTCAACTCTCTTCAGGGATCCTTTAAAATGATTCTTTTAAAGGATCCCACCTTAGGAAGGTGGTTCAACGTCGCTCAATATTTTCATGTCATAAATAATAGCACCACTTAAAAATAGTTAAGGGTTAAAAATTAAACAAAATATTATTTACCTTGGCACCTTTTCCATGTCAGTTGCAGGCCAAGCAGCGTATTGTCTGTAGAAGTTCCAGGGGATGGCAGGAACTGTAAAGGTGAAATAGTTTGAATATTTTTTCTTTTAAAATGTTCTCTTTATCTAGTTCAAGGTTTAAGGAATTTATTCCAAATAAGAATTGAATTTTTTCAAAATAATTGGATAACACTTGAACTAGATTTACAGTTACTTTTAATAGAAAACACACTAAAAACATCTTTTCAACACGAATTATTTAAGTATTATAGTGGAAAAGTTTGAAATGTGCAACAACACAAACTAATTATAAAAACAAGCACACCACAGGTCAAACACTTTGAAAGATTTCGAAATATTGGGCAAAAAAAAGCCATGCATTTTTGTTAATGGGTTACGGCCAAAAGTACCTTACCGTCTCACAAATTCTTCAAATGCTGAAACTCAAAATTATCTCTTCGTTGATATTATAGTCAAGTATTGGGACAAAAATTTGTATGTCGTGTGCAATATAAAGAAAGAAGAATCTTAAGAAAACATTTTTCTTTCTGAACTTCTTGATTTTTTGAGCAAAACGGTCTTGTAAGATTTTCTGTAAACAGAAATTTAGAGTTTCGGTTAGGAAACTGAATAAAACTCTTCAGGCTCAGAGTGGTTAATCAATTGATTGCCGCTGATATTTTAATTCGAATAAAAAATTTATTTTGAAAGTCGGTTATTCAGTCTTTCGAGTTGAATGTTATCAAAGTATTATTACTGATTTCCATTTCCATTGTCGTAATGTCTTGTATAGAGAATCTATTGAGTAAGAAGGTCGCGTGTTCTGGATGTGTTATTTTCAATGTTTGTTTTTCATTAGGAAGGCCACTAGTTCATTACTAATATCTAGCGTATACTCAATGATTGGTCAACAAACTTCAATAATATCCAAGCCTAAATTCATGGCATGAATTTTTTACTGCGTAACATCCCAGTGGCTTCCAAAACACAATTTTTTTCAGTAGAATTGTCTCAAACATTGGTACCCAAATCCTCTCCAGGAGTCGAACCCACGCCCACAGAGGAGAAATTCTGCAGAATTTTAGGTGGCGATAACATTTCGAACTAATTAGTTAAAGCCATTCAACTCTCGGGGATGCTCTATTCCCTCTGGATGAAAAGTTCGAAATTTAAGAAAGCAAGATCGACAACTGGGCTCGGGGGACAACCCTATGATGCATACAGTAGGAAGGATTGTAGGGAAAAGGAGATTGGGTAATTTTAACCTGACAAATGTTGCAATTTTTGGCATGCAATTTCTACTGTACAATATCCCAGTGGTTTCGAAAATAAAATTTTTGTAAGTAGAATTTCCTCAGCCGTCGTGTCCTATGCTGTGCGCATTACATCTTATCTGACCACTTTTTCGTGGGACAGACTGTACAGACTGGCAGTTGGGCCGTTCTTTCGTTTCGGCGTACCTAAGATCATGCATCTTTTGCGCGCCTCGAAGGAGAGAATGTACTGAATTGTGATAAGACCTGCTATAACGTACGGCTCGGAAACGTGGGTCCTAATAAAGCAGCAATAGTGAATATTACGGGTGATTGAACGGTGAGTACAGGGCTCTATGTATGGCGAATTCAGAGATAGAAATGATGAATACGGGCAAAAAATGAACCATGAATGGTATACAAATTTTGCAGCTTCGTAGGTATATAGTAAATGCGTTTAGATAGTGAAAAATGTCCTATGAAGTGGTTTGACTATGGAGTGTTTCACTATGGCGTGGTGGAGTGGTTTAGAGAAAAATTTCGTGCGTTCTACGTAGTTAGCGCGCGAGGATGCGATCAAAATCCCAAGCACAAAAATTTTGAATTTGAGTTGAAATGTTTATCTTCGTGTCGGGGGTTTCTTAAATTTTAATTAAATTAATCCTGTCAGCAACTGGAATGGATTCAAGTTAGCCCTTTGGTAGTAATCGTCTTGCACTGATCAGTAATAGTGGTATCTTCTTTCATCACGGCAGGCTACATACAGTGTTGACCCAAAACAAAAGCAAAAGATATGGAGTAGGAGGCACTGTTCGTAGGACGTAATTGTATCCTATAATTTCTTTACAACTACTTTGAAGGTTCAGAATTCGAAAGGGTGGAAGGTATCGCCAGAGATTGCGGATTTCTTCAGCAACTGTGATGAAGATTTTTGTATGAAGGCAACTAGAAATTACCTAGGAGGTGAGGATAAATATTTAATAATAATCTCTGAGTATGCAATTTTTTGCATAGTCAAAAATTATCGATTACTCAGTTTTCCACACTCACTGCTCAGCTTTGGTGTGTGTGTGATGTTCCGACCATTCAAGTAGGCTGGGACTTTTATTGAAAAATATTTTGTTCTGTTAGTTTTGATTTCGACCTTTATACAGATGAGGAGCTTCTGTCAGCTAAATTTTATATACATATAAAATTAAAATTTAAATAATTTCGAATAAAGTATGACGCTTATATATACGAGATGGAGTTTTTCTACAAATTTAATTATAATCATTTTCGCTCCATAGACTTTTTACTTTTTACATACGTTCGTTCTGCACATTAGATGCGCTAAAGGCCCTGAAGCCTTACTTCTAAATTACCTCTGGAACGTTTGGAGGCTATTTCTCAAGTAGGTTTAGCTCAAGTAAATTTCAGCAATATCAATAAGTGAGTTTTGCAATAAATACCATTCTATCAGGCTGTAGGCTCACACGAAAATTTTTCACATAAGTTCAACTTGCGAATCTGGTTGAGGTCTTTTATAAATAGAAATGCGCAAGCCATTATAGATAACGACTTTTATTGTTTTATGGAAAGCCTTATGCACAGAATAGAGAACACATCAGAAATCCCATGAAGAACAACCAAATATGCAAACACTTTGTTTACAACTTCCTGATAAATCAAATCCTATCAAGTATCATATTACTGGGAAGGCGATGGATGTCGGATTCTTATCCCTTAGCGTTTGCCAGCATCTCAAGATATCGAGAAGAACAGCCAAAGGACAAACTGATGTGCATGATGGGATTTGATGCAGCGTAAGATTCTATTTTCATAGAACAGTTTCTCGTTCCTCATGAAACTTCTGATTTGGACTCTATTCTGTGCCTTAAGTCTCGACAGTTCCCTAATCCTTGGACAGGGAAACCGCACGGTATTATGTGGAACCTCATCGTTAACTTCAAGGGTTTGCCCTGTCCGAGGTTTCTCCGATAATTTTGTATTGCTATTATTAAAACTCCAATGTCTTTCTTTACAGCCTCAGCTACCGCATTTAGTAGTATTCTTCAGCAATTTTCCTCTCGAAAATGTGTGACAAGATTTTGGGACAACCTTGGTTCTGACGCAAATTCTTTGCAATTCATTTTTAGCCCGAAAATCTATACCCAAAAATTCTCTCTCTCTCTCTCTCAAGCCAATCACTAGCTCCATCTTAAGATTATTATGTGAATAAATTGTATTCATTACATAACATCGTCTTAAATAGACTTTTGTGACATTCTTATAGTCCTTAGTCTTCAAAACTCTTTACACGTGAAAACGCTTCTATCTCAGAAACCATTGAGCGGAAATAAGAGCATTACAAAATTACGCAATTGCCGCAATCAAAGGCTTCGACCCCACTTTCGATGGAGTTTTGTTTTTTAAGAGAAAAAATTTTGGGGCTACAGTAAAGTTTTTTAGGAAGTTATTATGACCACAATTTCTTCAGAAAATGTTAATAACTTTAACCCAAAATATCTTGAAATATTCCAAGCTTTTCATTTAAGCAAATCAGCGATCTTGATGTTTTATAAGAGTGTTCTCCACTCAATGGTTTGTGTTCTTACTAACAAGATCCACTAATCGTGGAGACTATCCAATAACGCAAACCATTGATCGAGTGTAGTCGATCAGTCGCCAGGAACATAGGCAATGTGGCTTCTCAAAGCTTCTGTATCCCGTGATTAGAATCGAGCTATAATTTATTCAAGACTGTGGTAAATAATTGAGTAATAATCCCGGAAATTACGCATTAATTATCGCGCTTTCTGGTTATTGGATACCACTGAGTGAAAAATGAAGACTATGTACGCCTTAAACCCCGATATCGGCCGGCGTCGAGCACTTGGCTTGGCTGGAATGTGCTAGACTTATCTGTTACATGAATATCAAGTACATTTCCACGATCTGTTGATTCAGGCAAAATGACCTCCAGCCCAGACAGGTATGCTCAAAATCGTCACAACAACATTCGATTGGGTGAGCTGCATCAGCCAAAAAGAAGAGAAATACAGTTGTGGACATGAAACATTTTCGGGGGACATTTGATACCATTTTCGGTGACCTTGACTTCCCAAAGGAGGGCAATATAGATAATATTTGTAAAATGACTGCTGTCTTTTACACTGCAAAGGTTTTGTTTGGTTTTAGTGTGTTAGATTTAGCAGAAGAACACTGCACACTTACATGCCTCAGAACATTTTGGTGGTTCGAAATAAAGGCCAGCTTTTAGTGGTCTTTCCTCTTCGTCATGCACTTCAATTGTTAACCATCCCACCATCACGGGCATACGGCTATTATTGTTGTTGTTATAATTAACATTGCGACTTTGACGTTCTGCCTTCTCCCAGAGATTTATAGCTTTCTTAACATCGATCTCAACCCATCCAGTTTGTGACATATTTAGCATGACGGTGTTGCAGATCCTTTTCTTCTTTTCTGCAGAAGAATAATTAAAAGGATTACTGACTGAAATTAGAAAAATGAAATATATTTTTATTGGTTGATATTAAAATCTTGCGCCTACCTCTCTTGTTTCTCTTCAGGTGTTGGATTGTGGAAACAGTCACACGAATTTGCGATTCAATTGGTGGATCATCACAGTTGTAGCTGCGTGTTGTTGTTGATCTGGTCTCTGGTTGGGGATTCAGTTTAAATAATCTGCGTTGAAATGGAATGGTTAAATCAATGGTTAAATGCTGAACGGTATCATTAATATTACCTTAATACGGCTGTATCTAAATACATGTCTGGATGAGTGTTTTCAAAGAGACTTGCTGCAAAACGAATAGTGATATTATTCTCCTGGTGCCATGAGGATTCATTGATTTGAGCGCAAGTTGGATACGCAGCCATTTCATGAATGGGTAGATTCTCATAGTTCATGGTGTTGCCGTTTATAGCATTTTCGATTTTGTTTTTTATGTCCTGGAATCTGAAATAAGGGATACATATATAAATTGTAACTCGAGTACTAATTAAATCAAGACATCTTTATTTCAAGATAGTGCAATCGACAAAACAATTTTAAATTTAGTATGATGTGGTTGTGTTCTTGTGCGACGTAAACTTTCACCAGCAACGAGTTGATATGATCACAACAAATTATCCTATCATTAAAAATAACACACAAATTCTTAGATTTATCGACCCTAAAAAGATATTCGGCATCAAAGCAAAGTGCAGGAAGGTTAGAATAAATCGAACTTTTTCCTTTGCGCAATGGAGTTTATATCACTAACCTATCTAGTTAACCTACCTAACTTTCTTGGCTAAAGGTTTTATGTAAAAAAGCATTATTTCGTTCTTAGTCCTAAATTATTGCCATTGTCTGTTAATTATGTACCTTCAAATCCTAGAGGAATGTTTTCGAAATAGCTCTATTGAGTGTCATCTGAGATATTTATGAGGCTCTTGATGAAGATTATTTGACTGTATTAGTTACGCTTGTTTTCAGTAAAGACACTGTAGATCATTGGAAT
>QYTT01089243.1:0-24780 GCA_006980735.1 Dasypogon diadema | reverse complement strand
ATAAGTCAAATTGCTTGACAATATATAGAAATATTATTGACACATGTGACACCTGTTATTTTAAACAACAATATTTTGGAATACTACTCTACTCTACTCTACTAAAAACTTGAGCATATCAATTAACTCCAGGTTATGTTGTTGTAACTATATCAGGGACATGTTGGGTAAAATATATAATGGTCTTCGTCAAATGTGCATTAGCTTAAGCTGCTTATCCATAGTACTTAGGAGGAAATTAAATGTAAATGGCATTTAATGATGTAATTCGCTATATTTATAGGCTTTCTCGTAGTGCATGTATCTCTTCTTATGCAAAGAGGAAGCGATTCAAGGTCCAATCAGCTGCTCTGCACAACCTGACGTCAAGAATGGAGAATTATTACATATGGTCAATTTAAGGAATCCTCCTGGATTTCGAGGTGATATTAAGTATACTGCGATGAGAAGAGTATGTATTGCTGGCAAGTAGCTCTTATGATTCTACAACAAAAATACTTTTTCCCACTCCTTTGCCTGTGGTATTAATCAGTATTCTTCTAAATAATATTTTATATTTAAATTTAAATTAAAAAATAGAAATTCAGAATTGTGAAGCCATTCAAAACTATTTTGCTTTCTCACATAGAACACCTTAATTGTTAGCTAACGACCATGAAACAAATTTTGGATTGCAGAAAAGTACAATACCAAAATGCTTCAAAGCTACCATCGCAATTGCTAAAACGAAAATCGAAAAACGAAATATACATATGTAGATTACTCTTCTTGCAACATCAAATTTAATTCAGTAACGCCTTTTCTCTACATAATACAAGTTTGCCATTGATACTCATCCGATTAATATCATCTGTGTATCTCACCCGAGAATTTCTCAATCAATTCGGATTTGTCATATGAATCGGTTTAATTTAGAAGAACTTCTCCGGTTCCAGTTCCAGTGTTGGTACAATACAAATGTCTGCCATGTCTGCAGACCGTTCACGTAATTACTAAGTCACAAAATCGTAACATGACGTGCAACATGTGCATAATAATGAGTTATTAATTCCATGCCCAGTGCCTGTTGGTGTCGGTGCGGTGGAAGAAATCCAGTTCCAGACAAAGTTCACTCTCTGTCATTAGATCTGTTCAGTTCAGACCTCAGACTCAGACAGGTCTGGTGCTCTCGTGTAACCTAGGCGCAGCCAATAGACTAAAAAATATCGTCTAGCTCTATGCTCTATGAACTGGGTGCAGACCGTGAAAAGAAAATTCTTGTCTAGGCTTTACTATAGGATTTCAAATGTCTGTGGCCAAGTCTATTCAAGGTAGGAGTATGTTATGCATGCTTTCATCTATTTGTATTTTTTTCATTCTTCTTTTTTTTTTTTTGTTAACATTTCTAACGAGTTTTATTTCTTTCCCTTTCAATTCATAAAAAGAACCATCAATATCGTCTGCAAATAGCAGACGAGTCAAATATTAAAATCCACGATTGCACGACGATGGCGACGACGTAGTAGTAGTATCTATGGCTTCAAACAACTGCGACACTAACCAGTTAAACGAGCGTCTCTAGCCTAGCCGGCTGGAATCACATACCTTAAACGGTTTTGCTATTTCTAAGCACATTTGAACTAGTCTATCTAATGAGGCATCGTCTCGCCAATATCACGTTAGACCACTCGATGCTTCACTTTCAGACTTCGATTAAATTTCAGTGAATTAATGCCATCAATTTATATTCGTCTGCTCTGCGAGTTTATCATAGTTTTTTGTTTGCAAAAGTTAATGTTGTTTTTGAAAAAAATGTTTCATAGACGTGGCCGCCTTAGAATTGATATTCTCGTTGGAAAAGATTTGGTCATTTGGAGTGACGATAAAATGGGGCATGTTAATTTAGAAGCATTTGTTTTTGTCTCTGAAACTTGTGACAAGCAAAAAATTCAGCCATTAGAACTGAAAAAGTTGTTTCTACTTAAGGTTTCCTGGGGATTTTATTTGAAGAGCATATAAAGACTGCAGTAGATGTCCTATGAGGACCCATTAAACCCTATAAGAGATGGGTATCTAAGCATGATCACTGAAGATGCCGGTTATTAGGATTTTAGTTACTCTTTATCTCATGAAGTTCGTTAAGGTGAATTATGTAAATACACGCAGTTTTTGAAGTGTTAGTAAAAGAAAGTAGTATTTTCACAAACTGGCAGGTGAGTAAAACGTTTTCAAACAAAAATGGGTTCTACTTTTCGAAAGCAAATCAACTAGATTTGCTTTCAGGCTAGTAAACTGGCCAGGAAACCAACTTGATATACTTCTGGACGACATTCCATCCTATAAAACTGGTCAAAAATCCCAGATGTCATTTTAAGTTTAGTTTTTCAGAATATCTACTAGAAGAAATAGTATTCTCGGCTTATCTGCATGCAGAGTGAAAATCTGGATGCGTAAGTAATTCTCAAGCAGACAAAGAAACAATTACTGATAGGTGTTAAAAAGTTAAACAGATTGTTGGTCATCAAGGAATAAATTGCGAAATTGCTACAATTTCAATCTAATATCAAGAGATCAGATCGCTTTGTAATGATAAGTCCTAGTAATCGGGCAGAAACATACATAACTTCAAAAAATTATCTAAAATTAGAATTTTATTCCTGACGAATAACAATCCATTGACAAATTTACGATATAATTCCCGGGAAAAAATACATACCTGGTATACTAATCAGGTGGCTGCACAAATTCTGGGTGTGAGCAGACGAATCTGGTTATATGTCGGAAACAATTCCAACTTTAGAAAAAATTGTGCTCACATGTTGTGAATGACCTTAAAAGAAAGTTGATTGGAAATCATTATAAGGTATATTTCTATAACTTTCTGTTTTCATCTCCGCAATTATTATTGGATCCGCTCCTCGCTCAGCTTAAGTATTGATCAACTGAAGTAATTTCTCAATTCAATTCTTGATTTAAATAGAATCAAAATGGTTAATGAGAAGACTAAGTCATGAGCGCACTCAGAGTGCATTTTATGTTGAAAATGCCTGTGACCCTTGATGGTCACATGTGCATTCTAAAGCTGGACCTTGAAACATGTTGCGTAACGGACTACATGGTGAAAGAAGTCTGCTTTTATAGGAAGTTCAGAACGATAGTTCCTGAACGGTCGGAGTGGAAGGGCAATGGTCCCTCTTGATCCAAAGAGCCTAAAATGGTTCAGTAATGGGTCGAAAATGGATCATGGAACCGGTGCAGGAATTATTGGTCCCAATACTAAAGTGTTGGATGCGACGGGCATTACGACCTGTGCTCTTTTAAACCATAACAAAAGTCTGAAAAGTGCCAACATCATCATCTTCTTTGGCAGACAGGCGGCGCTTAGGGCACTCCCCTGGTGCTTCACTTTGAAGCTGGTCTGGGAGTGTTTTGAATTCCATCGAGGCATAGAGGAGAATAAAACCACTGACGAGTTGGCCAGGAAAGGCCCATCTTCCCGAATCCATGGTCCGGAGCCTTTCTGCAACATTGGTTGGTCTACCACAAAATCTGTAATAGAAAAATGGGCTAGTAGTCTTCAGCAGTCCTATTGGAAGAATGTTCCCGGACTTCGTCAAGCTAATACGCTTGTCAGCTCCTATAACTAACTAACCTTATGAAAAACGGATCTTAGGTTGTTTATGTGCTATCTATCTGGCTAAGGTATCACCTATTTAAAATGGGCATGCCATGTCATTTTTGATTGGAAGACGAAGAGACCACCATACATATTCTGGCTGAATGTCTCGCTTTGGCGTGGGTAAGAAGAAATATCTTCCTCCGGGTGAGATCAAATTCTCTTCGACAGTAGACCTTCTTGCTTTCATTAGGAAGGTGGAACATCTTTTGCAGTAACAGAAGGCTTGGCACAATAGATCTCTTTTAGATCGTAATGTCTGACATTTGGTCAACCTTCCTTCTAGTAATGATAATAATAATGAGCTGAATGGATACAGAATTTGAGTTGTGTCGACTCAATTCTTGCATTGAGTGGACTCAAATTTTGATTCTTGGAATGAAACTTCACGAGCATAATGAATAAGCAAAAAATATGATGTGCTTTATTTTCTTTTTTAGGGTTTAGCGGAATGGTAGATTTTACACAAAATTTTCTTCTCTGGCTTTAAGTCTTTTATATATAATGAATTTTAAAATTGTAGGGACTGTTTTGAGGTTTCAAAAATCATATACATATATGAATTCCAGTCCCTCTGGTACACCAGAGTTTCTTTCTATAATTTGTTCTCGAAACCTAACATTTTTGCCTCCTCAGTGGGGCCGAATTCATAGCAGGAAACAATTTTAATTTTTTCATACAGAAATAGAAAACATTGTATTTATTTCAAATAGAACATAATAAAACATACATAGTATATCAGAAAAGCTGTACTCAATCATGCCGATCTTTTTGATTCCTTTCTCGATACTGAATATCAGATTTTGTTAATTTTATTCTTTACGTAAAATACTTTAAAAATTTTGAATTAAACTGCGTTTAACAAAAGTTGTTTTTTCAATTTATTCCCTGGATATCAGATCCCCACATAAATATAAAAATAAACCAAGCAAGTTCCGAATTTTCTACACGTTTTTTTTCTACATTTCTTAATACTTGCGCAGACTTTCCCTTTACTTTTTACTTTAGGACACGGGTGGATTTGTTCTGGTGTACTATGTTTGATTTTCGATTTGTTTTGATATTCATCAAAAACTGGTGCTTGAGTTAAAGACATCTTATTTGTGACACTCTTTGCTGTTAAATCGCAGTCAACTGAGGGAGATATAAAATCACTTTCTTTGAAATTCCTGTAATTTCACTAAAAGCAATCAAACAACACATTTTAATAGGCCCATATATATAACTACAATGGTTTAAGATGGTGGAAAGTACGTGGCCAGAAGGACATAATGACGAAGAATTTACAACGTTTAAGCTGCAATGCGAAATGTGGTTCACTATAATGAATAAGATTGGTGGTTCTCTTTTGCTAGTTTGTATGTTCTTTAACCCTGGATAACTAACCATTCGAAAAAATGACGACGCATGTACTTCGATCACGTAAAATTTTATGTAACAAATGAGCGGACGGGCTCCTCCCACCTGAATTTTACTTATAGGTCAATTCAGTGAACTCGCAACTCCTTTCGCAGTAACCTGTATATTATGTTGTTGTATTTTTACTGATCACTTGGTGAAACTTTTCCTTTAACATTTTGAATTAAAGAGATACACTTGTTAAGTTTCACTATTTATGAGAGGTCACTTAAAGCAACTAAAAGACAGGCAGAAAACTAGAACTAGCCACGAGAGTTGATGAACCTTGCCATATCACCTGATTCCTTGCTTTCTAGTTCCCAGTGAACCGATAAAGTAATAAACAACTAGAGTGATCTTTCATCTGACCAAAACAGGGCATGTACACAGAAGGTGCTGAATACTTTCAGCTTCCTCCTCATCCATACGTATCCCTACCAAAGTGGCAATGTCCTGTCATGGCAGCTATGATGTTATACGCATGTTATGCGCTACCTCCTAAGCAAATTCTTGGCAACACCTGTCTTGAAGTTTCGCAAATAGTTAGCCTGGGACCCAGCAGAGGGTGACCCTGAACCAGGCGAGGCTTGATTATATTTAAGTCTAGTGCTTTAATAGCAGCTTTACTGTCAATGTAGATCGCGATATATTTATTAGTTGGTATATTGAACGTTGCCATTAGCAACATAGCTACGTTGTTCATTGCAAAAATCCCCGCTTAAAAAACGTCACAGCAATCAGGCAACCTGCTATCTTGCTATAACTCTGGTCTGAGGAGGTCCAACAGGCTGACTTCCTCAGTCTTAGGGTATTTTTAGTAACAATGCTTTTACCATAGATGTGTACCCGTGATACCCAGGCAAGCTGCTCTTTGTACCTTGGTAAGGCTTTTAAGATAAAAATTGCCTTTTCCAAAGTAGTTTACCAAACCAGGACATCGTGTGTAAACCACAGACACATCAGAGAAACCATTAACTAGAGATCCACTTCCATACAGAAAAATGGTCAAAAAGTTTTTGCTTTGGGTGCCGCTCATGTAACCCTAATATCTCGTGTTCAAGAATTTTAGCATTGATTCAGTAGTGTTCTCTTCTTACCTCGACCCTTGCTATCTTAGCGAGCTTTGAAAGTTCGCTGCAATCGACTGTTTTGGATTTCCATTTCTAGACGATAATTTCTCTATGCCATAGATATTATATCTCATCATAGATAATAACTTGTACTTTGACATGAAAAAGTTCCGCATAGGGAGGTTCGAAAATCACATATGTTTGTAAAGTGGCCAGAGAAGGTAATAACCTGAAGCAATTATACCAGGAGAATACACTGAATAGGGAAGCAATTCTGTTTTCGGTGGGAAAATTGGCAGTTCTTCTAGACTTCTAGAGATAATCACTGTGGTTCTTTTCTCTTCCAAGAAACTCTTACAATAATTCGATGAAGAAATGGCTTGTGATTTTTTGGACTTTTTGCGTAAGATTCCATATCTTTCTCACATCCCGAAGATGCTTTTGTACAGCGGACCAATATGCATCTGATATGGATCTCTTTTCATTAGATACGTAAAGTTTAAATGTCTAGCGAATTATCATACACATCATAAGTGTTCCTGGTACCTCTGACGGAACTCGTTTCGCATTTATGTTTTTAACTTAATATTGTGTTTTTCTTTTAATATTTTGTTTGCTAACACAATTAAGGACCACAAACGAACGCAAAAATCATTATCACAATTTAAATGTCTTAAAATGAACTCCTCAGAAAATATTTGAAAAATGAACAAAATGGAATTTGAGAAACCCTAAAGAAGCATAAAGCCAAGACCGGGTGCGTTCTTTTTTCATGGTAGTAATTATGCTTGCACTTTATTGAGAAAATAATGGTCTGTCACAAGGACAGATCAGATACGTCTTTTAGATTTTGACCGTGCTCATCTAAGGAAATAAAAAATTGTTAGGAGTGTAGGTAATTCTAGCAACTTCGAAAATGTAGGGTGATAAAATTTATTCATTGTGTAACATTAGATATTTTGCTCCAAGGTGTGATAATGACTGATAATACGTTGTTCCACAGATATTCTTTTGCTCTTTTTCTTGAATTTGCAACTACTACCGGAGTTACAGCGCTTTACATTGGAGTTTCTTAATTGTTATCTTCTGTTATGATTTATGATAATCAAGAGAGCAGGCTAAAACTTAATACTTGTATCTCTATTGCTATCAATGTAAATCTACGTGTTATTTGCGTGCAATGTTACCCATATAAATTACACGGCGTAATTTTCTTCCAGATTTTCGGCTGGAGAAGTGCAATAAATTCGTACTTAATCAACATGACTATCCCCATGTCTAAGGTACGCAGTCAAGGTCTCAATTCTCCCATCAGCTTTTGGTGTAATGTGCAACGTTAGGAAAATGTTTTTTACCCGAAATATACCAAACGGCATCAGTTGCATAGCACTGCCCTTGTAATGTAACTCAAACCCTTGTGTGCAGCACTTCTTATCAGCAGAAAAAAGCCTTCCCTTTCACTCTTCTTCCTCCAACCGGACACCTATTCATCTTCATAAAAGTAAACAACTAAGAAAAAATATTTCCTTTGAAATGAGAAACAAAACAACAAAGAACTGGATGTAAACAAAACAACCAAACAACCTTGACAATCATTTTAATCAGACTGGCAAAAAAGTCACCGAATGTAGGTCCCAATTCAGTACAACTCTGCGACGTCTATTGCATGGCAATTTGGGCGCATCATTATATACCATGTTTGCACTCGATGATGGTGAGTAATTTTTCTATTTACCGATGGAATAATCCCGGGTAGAAAAAAAGCTGAAGATGCTCGCGCATGTGCATCTATGTAAAAAAGCTCGGAGCGACCCTCAAATCCGCGAAACACGCGCATCATATTCAAAGGCTGACCATCGTAGGCCTCCCATTACCCATCGCCAGCCCCAGCACCCGTGTTTCTTTCGATTTCAGCTGATTTGCAGGACGACAAGAGTAAAAAGACTTCCTGGACCCAGCACCATAGCCACTTGAATTAGAGGTCAGACCCCTGACAGTGCTTATTTTGTCGCATGCTTATTAGATTGCGACTCGCAGACAATCAATTGCCTGCGCATAACAAGTGTCTGGCTCGCGTTTTAATTAAATGGCGGAGAATATTCCATAATTGGCCGTTTTAGCAATTTTGACACAAATCAAATCGTAGGTAAGTGCAGCGTGATTCATGACTTCCTGCTGCACTGGTGTCCGGTGGTTGCTGCACGTTGCGGCCGTGGCCAGGAGTTGTCTATGTTTGCGGGCTCCGGGCTGCGCGAGCAGGGAACCGCCGCAGCGACATCTCCAGAGTGCATCTCAATGTCGAGAATCCTTAAAAGGCGAGACAAGATAAAGTGGCCAGAACCATTCAAGAAACATTAAGGGGGGCTGCGACAGTCCTCCCGGCGGACGCAAAGTGCATGCATGCAGCTAATTGCATCGTGAATGAGGAGAGAATGCATTTTGGAAATTTTGGTCAGACGGCCGTGCTGCTTTATTTTGGCCGTGTTTTGATTTCATTTACGGACTTATCAGTGTCTGCATGTATTATTTTGTGGTTATTTGTCCGCATCAACTTACCCTCTGCACGCAGCCGGGCGTCGGGCGTCGGGAGACCAGCTACTTTATATGTATATATTTTGTGCAAAAGGAGCCAGACAAGCAGCCAAAATAGGACCAGAACAGCAAAGTGCATCCAAGTAAAGTGATTCATGAAAACAGGCATAGGATGACATGTAAAACTTGTAGCCGGAATATAATTAAGGAGGATGGGGAGGAGGAAATGCATGTGCTGTAATGCAACTGCAGCTTTCAGACGAAAACAGCGTCCAGCCATAAGAAAAACAAGAATAATTATTAAAAACAGAATACAACGGCGGTACCAGCAGCAACCGTGCCTGGTGCATCTCTCTTCCTTTCGAGAGTGTTGCTGATAACCCCAAAAGTGCATTCGACCCAAAAACACTGCTGCAGCCAGAAGAGTAAAAAACGAGGAAAAAATCTGTCAAGGCTCTAAATTTGAGGAGATAAACATAAAATTGAATACGGCAGCCAAGAAAATTGCATCAGGATGCAATGTCACCGTCTCGATGGGGTTAAATGAAGGTGAATTGTAATACAAGGCTCGTTAGCAAGTTCTGCTTGGTTTTTTTTTTGGATTGCCACAGCAAATAGCTACCCTTGAGAAATTGTAGATACTTTTCCTAGCTTGGTTTCTGTAGTGTGAGGTTCGTTAGTGTAGAATATAACGTAATGGAATTAGTTTCACTTTGGCACAAATAATAGATGGCTTTTCTGATTTTGATGATAGGAGCACATTCACATGGAATCTGAACCAGAAATAGACTGATCTTTTATGTTAAAAACGGAAGACCTCTAGGTCGTAGACCCAACGGTAACATAATTTATTGATGGTAACGCAAAATGCACGAAATTGTCCAGCTACTGTCTACAAGTGGAGATAACGAATTTAGCCTGCTTGTTTCCTTTTAATATATATTCTAGCACCCATAAAATAGCTATTCATTATATATGTAATAATTATAGAAGCAATGTTAGAAGTAGAGATACGATGCCGGATGAACAGTATCGATACTGTACTCATTTGATACCACCGAAAGAAAAACACGAAATAAGTACTTTAACTCATATAAAAAAAATCTAAAAATATATTACATAAAGTATTTAAAAATATATTACATAAAGGATTGTTATGTACTATTGTACCCGCCGTTTTAAATAAAAATACATTAAAAGATTTGTTAGTGAATAACAAAATTAAAAATAAAATTGACGATATTGAATAAAAAGCGGAGTTTCTAAGTTGTAATGACTGACAAGCAGTTTACAAAGGAAAAACCAAAAGAAGTTAAAAAACTAGATTTAGTGAACATCTTGCCGCAAGTAAAAGTAATACAGTAAAGTAATGTATAATAATTTAAATGATGAAGGACACCATGATACACTGAAAACTTTGATGCTAATGCACGACCTAAAGAGAGAAAAATAAATAGGAGATATACGAAATTAGAAATGAACAATTGGAAGGTACACTTTTGGATAATAATCAAATAAATTTTACCAACGCTGGTGGCCGAGGGGGCTGAGGCGCACGTCTGCAGATTCTTACCCCTGTTGGCATAGGTTAGAATCGTGCACAGGACATGGTGATTTATCTGGGTATCAGTGGTTGAGGAAATTCTACTAAGAAGAGATTTACTTGTAAAGTCACTGGGATGTTGCACAGTAATAAGTTTATGCTAAATTTGTGGCTCACTTCAAACATTTATTAGGTTAAAATTACCCCAATCTCCTCTACCCCAATTTCCTTCTGCCTAAACTGTGTTGTGTGCATCATAGGGTTGTCCTCTGATCTTACCTTAAAAACGAAAAAATAGAGGCTCATTAAATAAAATTACCACTTAATTGTCCTGTTAATTAGAGTAGTATACCACGATTCAGCAGTTAGTTAGTCTTGATAATGTCCAGATCGGACGAAACGCGTCGGCGAGAAATTTTGTAAAATATTTTGTATTAATAAATTCTTGAAACGAAAATTGCTAAGTAAACTTTCCCCCTTCATAAAAATGTGTACTGTATGCCACCAAGTGCCCAGGCAAGATTCTATCAATATGATTAGGGAATTATCATTTAATTTGCTTAACATAGAAAATTCAAGCCCTTTCGTTTTTTTTGCTTCGAATTTAACCCAATCAGAATTCAGATTTATTCAGAATATATATGGAAAGGCATGCACGGCTTTCCAACTCTTTTCAGCTTCACAATCAGGTGAGATGTCATTAGTCGTGTGCTTCGGCTCGTTATCATGTTGAAAGTAAAAACTACTTTTTAAACTGAATCTTTCCACATTTTAATTAACATTTAATGTGTTTAGATAAACCATCCCACCATGACTCCATCACCAACGTGTTCAATTTTTCGTTTAAGGTATTTTCCCTCTAATTGTTTGTGGGATTTTATAAATTTTGAATTTAGTCTCATCACTTAAGTTCAAAATCGGTCAGTTTTGCTTCTTCTTTTTTATTTGCCTTAGTTACTTCGGGACCATAGAGCTGTGTTTCAGGCGTAGAAGCATTGTTTCAAATTCGCCAAACGCCATGGTAGTCGAGTAGAATTTAGTTTTTCGTCAGAAACATTTTAATAAATTTATTCTGTAAGTTTTGCAGTAGTGCAACAGTTGCTGTATGTGTAGATTCCCAGATAACAATACTATCAATGCAGGATCAAATGAATTGTAGCATAATAGACATTTCTCATTAAGGATAAGTCTAGAATGTTTTAAGTAATAAGATTTTGTTTTTTTTGTGAATCCTATCACATAGGTAGAGTATATGCTGGTCCCATTGTTATTTGGGATATTTTATTGCTAATATGAATTTTATAGACTGACAAGCTACTTTTATACAAAATTAGCTCAGACATTGTCTAAATTGCCTTCAGGTTTTTGTAAATTAAGGTCAAATTTGTGATTAGTCAACTATTTATGGACCAGCTAGTGTTTGTGTTAATTTCTACTATATATTTGTACATATAAGAATAAACCCTTACCTCCTGTTTCATTTGGTTTGACTACTTAGGACCTATTTGATAGATAAGGTTCTAACAAAGCCAGTTCCGAATTTTTTTATAAGGTTTTCATCCTTCCTATGTAAAGATATCATGATCCATAGTGCCGAAAGCTTTTTTAATATTTAGAAAAATTGCACATATGGAATAATTTTTATCAGTGGCATTAATTAGGTATTTAGCTACATATAAATTGCATGTGGCGTACTACTACTTTGTAAGAAACCGTATTCAAAGTTTGCAATGATTTCACTACTCCCAAAGAATATTCATGTCTGGATTGATAATAGTACAGCTTTCAAGATGGTAAAATCTTCATTGCACTGGACAATCAAGCGGTTGTTAGATGCATGGATCGGATGGGAATGAGTTTATCCTTAGCGATGGAATGTATACAATAACTCAATGTGTGTGCCCCAGAAAATGAGATAACACTATTGGATTATAGGGATCGAAGGGAATGAAAAGGCTGACGCCTTGGTAAAGCAGGTATCGGCAATGGAGTCAGAAAGTCCAGAATCACTTTCCATAATTAGCGGTGGCATAGTGAACGACCTAATCGAGAAGTGGGTCATAAACGAACATCAAAATCGGTGGGAAAATATGAATTTTATCTTTCTGGAATTTTCGAATCAAAGTTTTCGTAGATTTGCAGGTTTCGTATGTTTGGGATTTCATTTTATATGTTAGAGTCATTGAGTTCGTGTTTTCTAGTTTTTTAGAGGCTTTTATACTACTTTTTACGTGTGCTTGAATCTTATTTTTATATTAGTTTTGTGCCCTTTTTTGAGTAGTTTTTATGTCTTTTCATATATGTACTACTTTTTTCTTTTTTGGTAGTTTTTGTGCTCATTTAATTGTATTGTCCTGTGCCTCCTTTGTGTCTTTTTATAGAGGCTAAAAAATTATTAAATAGTCTGTGACTTGTGAAAGAGAAGAAAATTGGTGATGACTAACTTTAACGAGCGAAGGTTTCCCCATCAAATGTTAATATAACAGGGCTGCACAGGTTGTGTAATAGAAACGTCAGAGGGTGTTACGTGAACAAAGCAACCACAAAATAAATCCGCTCGCCTTCGGAAATAAAACACTTTAATCCCGCTATTCCAAATATATTATGAGATCCATCATCCTACGAGATATTTGCACCTAGGTGTGGGACGTCCTATATATACAGATTTCGTTAGTATCAATGTATTTATTCCCGAATTCCAACAAATGTTTAATGGATCTCTTCTGTGATTTGTTGAAAATAAGAAAAACAATGCAAAAACTTTTTAAATTATTTTTTATTATGGCGCGCGATTTTAAGTCTCGCCTTTCTCACGGCACTCAAAAGTTTCTTTTCCAAGTGAACCGCAAGAAATATTTTTGAATTTTGCAATATTACTCACATGTTTAGTGTTTACGAATCCTTCGGATTATCCCCAGACACAATAAATGTCTGAAATGAAAAGCTATTTCCAAGGGATTAATATAAAGAAGAAAAAGGGTTCCGTGGTGGCTATCTTGTGGAACACCAGAATTGGGTTCAGTTCTTTTTACAATAAAAAAAAAACATAAAACAGAAAGGTATGGTATTGGTGGTGTACGAGAAGAATGAATTTTATTTTTAGTTTGTTGCAGAACTGATATTAATTACTCTACCCACTGCTATGCTGTATGCATGGGCTCCCAGATCAAAACTTAAAAAAGCACTCTCAAGAGAGAATGCTAAGTGGTGCTTTAATTTAATCTTAATATTTCATTAAGCTGGATACGTTTTCGAACGTCTTTCTAATCTTAGGAGTCCTTGTGCAGTTCTGCCTCTTTTCGAATATAATTGTGCATGAGAGATTTCAACTATTGCTAACCATGATCCATGATGTATTCCTGTAGTTACTATCAATTATAAGTTTAAATGACCATTTATAATAAATTGAAATTCCTGTTGATTGAAGAAAATTCAAATGAAATTCATTTTAGTCTGTAAACGCATAACAAATTATCAGAAAATACAGCGACACTTCATAAAAGATTTAAAAAAGAACTGCGGCATCTTTTGAGCTTAGCAAGTTGCTATTGTAAGAATTCAAGTTTGTTTTCAGCCCTGAATAATTTCACTGTCCTTGCAGTCAACCTGAGTACCATATAAATGCTATGAAGTGCTCTTACCTGCATCAGAGCCCGTTCAGCTATAGAAAACTATTCCTGACAACCACTTGTTCTGCATAGGTGATTTCTCAAAGTGCAGTATAAAGCAAGAAAAGTGAAGGCTGCTCAAATCATTTCAGAAGCAATTTTACACCCTAATGGGTAGTTCCACTATCAAAGGCATTCAAATAGAGAATGGGGCTCCTTTTACCGTCAGTACAAGTTGTCTAGACTTGGAGACCTTAATTCCATCGTCAGCATAAAAATGCAAGAAGGCATGCTCCTCGAATGCAACAAACGAGACACCAAAGCAACAAAAAAACTACGAAAGTGCTCGACTACTGTCTGGGCCATGTCTAGCGGCTCCGTTAATGAACTTTTTGTAGGTCGATGTGTGCGAGAGTAAAACGAAAACGTGAAATCAAACCACTACAGCGAGTTACTCGAGTTTGAATTACGTCTTTCTTTACGATACGACGAGTACGACTTACGTACAGAGTGCAGTGCAATGAAGCGACAGGCGGCAGCCAACAAGTCTAGAGTGCCCCGAGGCCTTAACGTCTTAAGGAGAATTTATAACTTGCCACTAGCGGTCAAGATAAAACTAGGAAAGCAGACAACCAGAAGCAACAATCAATTTCGAGTGTGACGGCTTTCTTAACCTTTTAATTTACGCCACCGGCCACCCCATCATTATTGCTCTCACGTGCCTACTTAGCTGCCAGTTGGTCCACGTCCAATCCAACAGCCGGACGGGCGGATGGACAGACGGATACTCAACTCATCAATCGTTCTACAGCCAACACAACAGCCCCCGTGCACCGTCTGCAACAATGAGATCTTTCCTCTGATTTATTTTGGTTAAAATCTTAAAGATAGTTTGTGAATGAATTGATCTATCGGATGGCGAATGGCGAATGGCGATGACTGGCCTAGTGATTTATTTCTGTCCACTCTGTGACACTTTTCATTTTTTCAAATTCAAGGTTTTCGCCGGAACTAAGATGATTAAGACCAGCTGGCTCTTCAAGAGTAGACAAATTGCCGCCATAGTGCTCAAGGTCTTTTGTCTATTCTCAAAAGAAGTTGCTCCGTTTCTTACAATGGAAATGTGAACTGAGGACGCACTGCCTAAAAAAAGCCTCATTGCATTTTCCTCTTCTGCCGATAAATTTAGAAATTGACAGATTTTAGGAGATGATTTTTGATTTGAACTAATGTTAAAAGAAGGTGACTTATAGGTCAAAGTTTGAGAAGTACTATATAAATATTGATAGAAGTGATGACCGACAACAAAAAGCACTCCATTGATCTAAATGGAATGCAAATTTTTGCGAAGACCTTGATAAATTGAAAATTAAGGTCCAGCAAAAACAAGATTTCGGTTACCATATACACCAGGATGGGAATCAATCATGAGTTCCTTTCATGCACTGTATATACAATTTTTAGAAAATTTCAAAGGCATTCTAGAGGTATTCCTTCGAAAAATAACGCTTGGATCAAATACGAACTCCATAAAGGATAACAACGCATAGTTTTCATTTAAATGTGTTTTGCTATTCACATTCATATCATATCTAATCTAGTAAAATGTTCAGAAAAGGCCCCAAAGTACTGCATCTTCTTTTTCCGTGATCACTGTAAAATTGATGACCTTATTTTGAAAAGAAGGCCTATAAATGTCCGGAATTCGGCTTATTAACAGGATGTCGATGAACCAATTCATATTCCTTAGGTGACGATGAGATTATGGACAGTTTCAATTGTATTTCAACAGAATATCTTGAGAGGAATAAACCGATACGAATGAAAGATCATCATTATCACTGATCGTATTTCAATTACTTCAATTATTTCAGAGCTCTATAGGTAAAACACCAAGATTTTGTCATATAAAACGACAGAAATGTCACCTCTTAAATTGTTTTGACATTTACTGATAGCAGAGCCTAGATTTCGGACCTCCGATCACAACAGTGATCAAATTCAAGGTGGTTCCAATAACGAGGGGATTTTAAAAGTTAAAAATGTCTATCAGATAATAAGCTAAATTTTGTATTCTGTGTTATATGGAAATATACCGAAATCCGTCATGTATTGCTGATGTGAAAATATTATAATCGTTGAATAGTTTAGCGTATTTTCATATTGTAGGAATTCGTACTCTGTGCAGGTAAGGTAGTAGTTATGTAGAGTGGGAATCTGTTTTAAACTGTTGAGCAAACACATCGACAGTACGGTCAGCTGAGAAGAGATCAATTTGAAATCACATCTTGAAAGGTTGAGGAGCTTTTTCATGCCTTAGACATTTATGAGCCTTCCTTAGAATAATTTTTAGCATTTAATATAAAGAATTATAATGGTTATAATGGCGTATTTTTTTAAGGCATTGCCAAAACTCAGGGGGGAATTAGGGAAGAGGAGATTGGGAAGTTTTAACCTGACAAATGTTGCAAGTGAACCATAAATTTTGGCAACATCTCAGCGGCTTCGCAAGTACGATATCCAACAGTCGATTTTATTACAATATCCAATAATCGGTTTTTGAAAAACTTATGCATAACCAGTTTTTCCGTAATTCCGGCGACTTAGACATTTTAATGAAAATCAATATGGTTTCTTTTCTGGCTAAACGACTACGACCAATCTATTTTTTTATCGTTGTTGCTTGTGCATTTACCTTTACGGTAAGCAAGGTGTATTCTATCCATATCGATTTTTCCAAAGCCCTTGATAAAATTCAATATAAAAAAAACGCTTAAGAAAATGGCAATGATAGCTTTCAATGACAACATTACAATCTTATTATTTGCCGTAGTTGCAAAATCCGTGCCCTTTCTGCAGACGTCAGGTATACCACAAGGAATGGTTCTTGGTCCGTTTACGTTCGTAGTTTATATAAACAATCTACCGGAGGGTCTCTTATCAAACTATCGTTTATACGCCAGCAATCCCAACATTTTCCGTGTAATTCATAATTACGAAAACGTACACAACTTATGTTAGTTATAGCATACATGAACCCACCTGAGAACGATTTAAGGAAATTAAAGAGAGTTCATTTTACACCAGAAGTTATTATTTTCTGTACATGTTACATATATTTCTAACAGAGCTTTTAAACAATTTGGCCCTATTTTCAGACCTTGCAAAATCCTTTATGATTTTAGACCCTCATAACTCTATTTTTGACGCCTTGGAGTTTACAATCACTGTATGCAATCCTTTTTATTTAATGTATATTTAACATTTTAAAGCACCGATTAGGCGGTTTACGAGGTCTTGTGTCTTTACCAGTAAGACCCTCTTGTGTCCAACAACCGTTTTTTGGTCTACACATAACTAGAGTACGAAAAAACAAACAATTTAACAATGTGTCTATTACGGTTAAGAGAAGCATTTACCAGTGTGTGAAATTTGTCCACATGCTGTTTTGGATTTATAAAAGTTTTGTATAATTAGCGTAATGTAATTTTAAAAAGAATTATCTAATCTAAAAAAGAAATGCGTGTAATAAATATACTTTCGGATATTGTTAAATATTCTGTTTGGCACTTCACACTGAAAGAGCTTGAACGCATCAAAAAATAACGACAAAATTTTGCAAGTCATATAAATATTTATTATTTCTATAAATTTAGCGCTTGTTGACTATTTATTTTTTGATTTTACGTATATTATTTATTGGTTTTACGTATTTCATATTTAACTATGGCCAAACATATTGAACAATTTTTTTAATTTGTTGCGCATTTAAATCAGATTTTCTTAATTTCAGGTTTATTTCTGTGTAATTCTGTAAACTTGCCAACAATTGCAGCATCTGCATTTAGCACGTTTAAGATGTGCACGAGTATCCAATTAGGAGAAATAATTTATTGCACTATTTAATAAAACAAAGTAGTAAAGAAATTTAAAGATATTAGATGTATTCAATAAGTTTACAAGTTATTATTTTCGGTCAATTATCATGTTCTGTTGATACAAATAAGAGCTATTCTAGATCATAATGCAATAACGACTGAATTATAAAATTGTTTCGGCATTTGAATTTAATTTGTATTACAAAATATGCTGTCTAATATCACATATTCATATTGCAACCACAGCAGTGACAAAAAAGACTAAAAGCAACGAATGGGTGACTTCCAACACTGATTTTTATTCATGTGGAATGTATTATAAGTACATAAATATATAGCGAAAATATTTTTTGACCTGACTCGGGCTTATTTAGTCTTTAGGGTGGACGAAAATCTGGACAACGACGATGATGTCGTTCAAATAACACTGAAAGGAAATTCAGTTATAACATCTCAGCAAAATCACAGATAATTTCGGGCCACAAAAAAATTACTGATAGTTTGGTATATGATCCTCACTCTTGCAATATTAACTCTTTTTAAACTGAGTAATGACTATAGGCTACAAAAAATCACTCATAACCAACCCATGTGGAAATGATCCTATTGTATTAAGTGGATGAATCTTTGTCTGTTTGTTAACTTTTTGGGGAGCACAAAAGGTCAAGTGGTGGCCGCAGTGCATAGGCTAAGGCAGCCCCGCCACTTTCTAATTCTAATTCTAACCTTTTCAGTGTTAAAATAGGACCTTCAGGTGAATGTAGAATCCGACGACTCTAACAAAAACGCTTATTAAAATAACTCATAATACGTACTCCTAGTTTATAAGTTCAGTTCATAAAATTAGTACATGGAGCGAAATCAAGCCTCAACATGATTAAGTCTTGCCATAATTTTATCAATCCTGTAGATCTTAACATACGACGAAAGAAGTTACAAACTGATCGAGTGTCATCAGTATTATTCTGTACTATGAAGAAAAAAGTATAGAGTCATATATGTTGCTCTTAATACAAATAGAATAATGTATTAGAATTTCGTTTAAGTGCGCATCACTGGTATCCTTATTGCCGGCATTTCATGAATGCGTTTGAGTTTGTTATTTCCAAAAGTTTATGAAATTGATGTATATTTTTGAATAATAAGATACGAAGAACTTTTTGGACATTTCCCAAAACCCAAGTATTTTTGTGCTAATAAAGAAAGCTGATTTAGATAAATACTACTAAGATCTTGTTTAGAGTCAATGTGTTTTCATTTTGTACGTCCAGATTTTTTTTTTGCTAATTCTAAGTACATTGAGTTAGGGTAGCTTCACAGATTTCATAGTTAGGTATTTATTTGAGTCGTTAATTTTGAAAGTGACATAAGTCAACACTTATATGTCGATTTTTACTAAAATTGGAAAAAGTGCCTTATGCCACTTAAAAAAACGGCTCATTTATTTATAAATTTTGTACGATGACTAACAGGCAATTGTGAAATCATTAGCCACCGAAAATTAGAGTAAAGCAAAATAAACATAAACAAAAAAACAGAATAAAGAGAAGAAATTTGAAATAATCTGAAAATAAAATCTAAAAATAATTCAAAATAGAATAATCGAAATCGAAGAAATTCAAATTATAAAATTGAGTTAAGTATAAAAAACAACGAAGAAAAAGGAAGAAAATAATAGTAATAAATTATGAAAATAAAAAATAAATCACTATTGAATATTACATAGTGTTAATTTGTTAATATAAGATATAGTGTGACGTTCCCTGATGGCATTTAATAAATAACGCCTGAGGACAGAAGGACTCAAGAGAAAATACGTCCAATCACATTCGTGATTCGCCTACCAGAAAAATGTAATTTTGACGCATAATTCTTCCAGGGATATGAAAATTAATATAATTTAGAAGAAGATACAAGTACATTCTTTGACATTCAGAGAAAGACGATTAATGTTCCACCAGTTCTCTAGCTTATGGATATCATTTTATATCGTCTAGCAATCATTTTAATTTTCAATAATCCTAAATAGGGGCAGATCATCAATATGAAGTAGGAAGATAAAAGTTTCTAAAGTTGTTCCCTGCGGTACCCCTGAAATTGGCTCCACATCATGTTTACGATTTTTGAAATAATATATATATATATGATACATACTATATACTAAAATATATATATTAGTTTTCTTTTAATACCAGACTATAAAGATATTGGCACGATGGTATCAGAATCCTTTTTGCACGATAATATCTAATTCCAAGACACAATTTCATGTACACAACACGGGGAATTATTTTTCTGTCATTAGGACTAGAAAGAAGATTGTAATTCTCATATCGAGACCGTGAACAAAATAAGAAGAGCTTTGAATAATGTAATAAGTAGTTTGAAAAGTAATGATACTTAATGAATAATGAAATTATACATATTTGGATGGATATAGGGACTTTAGAGAATCATCAATAAAGATTGATTGATTCTTTCAACTTTCCGGAGTTGTAGCTACTTAATAGCGTTATAAGTAAATTTGCTGTAGAAAAGAAAGTCTTGATATGTCCCCTACTACTTGTACCGTTTTCGGTATACGTTTTTCTTTCTTCTATGAGAGCATCACATGCAATTTGAGTGTATATGGGAGAATTACTCTCAGTGGCTAAAATCTGGCAGGGAATGTGTTAATTAATGAAATATAAATTTATGGTATTCTACTGTACTACTTACGAAGCACAGTAAAAATTTCAAGCCAAAAACTGTGGCTCACTAGCAACATTTGTTAGGTTAAAATTTCTCCTCTTCACGAATTTTACTCCGCCTAAGTTGTGCATCATAGGTTTGTTCTCTTAGGTAATACCTTCAAAAAAAAACACCGATATCTACCAATATCGATGTGATTCGAATCCGAGACCTTATTAATTGATTATATTTTGGAATTAATAACAAATTTTAGTCATTTTAAAGGGAGTAGTAATTAGTTACTAACCACAGCTTGCGTAGTTATCTGTGAATTCTATTTAGAATTGAAGGTAAATATACGACTGTAGTAGCTTTTCTTGGAGTTGTAATTAAGTTAGTTATTTACGAGGGGACACAGATTCAAAGGGATCAAGTTTTTTTTTGAATTGAGTGCTTCAAATTACTTAAAGATTTTTTTCGCGTGCGTTTTATTAGAAAATTTATCTTCCTTTCGTGCCTTAAAAAATTTTACAAAAATTTTACCTTTTCCATATGTTTTTCTATTCTGAAATGATAATAATTTTTATGTAAATAAGAACTAGAATATAGATTTTGAATTAAATTTAGATCAAGTTTCGCTATATTTGTTCTTAAAATTTATTACATTAATTGCATTGTGCGTTACTTGGATATAATTTTCTTTAAATTTCATTATCAGCGCAACTATGACATTAATAGATTCGTAGGGAAAAAACGATATTCTCTAGTCAAGTATTATTTCTAGCAAACGTGTCAATAATTCAAAAATTGCATTCGGTTATTTATAAAATATGGGAGACATAAATTTTCCGAGTGTGACATTTTGCTGAACCGAAGCTACAAATATAAAACGTGAGTTGGAAATAGATGAAATTATCATAGCTTGCAGAATTTCACATCGAACATCAATTCAATCTTGATTTCAGTGCAAATTAATTTTTTTGCCTTTGACCGAAATATTTCAGAGAAATAATTTTAGTATCAATGACCCGTGCAAGAGAATTTAATTATATTTAATTTATTTTTAACGATTACTTTTGTTGAAGAGTAGTATTGAATCTCAAGATCATTTGTTCAATAAAATTTGTCATTATGAATTTTGAAATTGGCTGCACATGGCACATTTATTGAAATAATGTTAATATGGAGAAAACAGAAAAAAACCTATTGTGTGTCTGCAGGAAAAACTGGTTTCATTTTTACTTTTGAGAAATACGAATTGTCTATAAAAATTTGAAAATGAGAATGTTATTAGAAGAAGCGATCTTTTTTTTTAACAAAAACTTTATATTAAGAAAATTTGTGTTGTAATGGGTTCAACTGGAAAACTCTGATTTGATGATACTCAATCTATTTTTGTATTTATTTACGATTTACTTCCAAGTATTCTGCACTAATTTATATCGTATTCTAATTTTGAAATTGTTTTAAATCAAAATACCACCCATATAAGAATTAATCGCATCCCCAGGACAGCAATTTCAAAAAGATAGGTATACCCCAAAGGTCGGTACTTACTATAACATTATTTCATATCTTACCTTCGGACATAGTAAAACATAGTCAAGATTGTTTTAGAGGAAAACCCCGACGGGAATCGGTAACGGTTTACCGGCAAGGATAGTAATGATGATAATGATGATCAAGAAAACCAAGTAAAACAATAATCTGTTGTTCAAATGAAAATATAAGCTATCTGCACAGGGCCTGTAGCTGATCCTTTCAGTTGAAAGAGTATAAAGTCAAGGTTAGGTACTATTAGTCATCAGGTCATCATCTCTGGCTAGGGATGTGTTAAAGGCGAAAATTTGCGTTTTTCTAAATAACTTATGTGAGAATCTTGTTTTTTACTAGTTCACCTTCATGTATAGTTATTAAATTTTTTCATTTGCGACAGGAGTCTCATGAAGATGGCCCTGGCTCAGGTTGATTTTCGACGTCGATCACAGAAGAAAACATTGAAATTGTTTCGAGTGTTCAAAGACTGAAATCTAAAGAAATTGCAGTACAGAGTGTAAAAAGTTTATTGCTGTAACTTAATTTTAGAGATGTATGCTGAAGACAAAATCATAATGATATAAATTAAAGTTGACAGAGTGGTGTCGTCCTAACGAGCAACGTGTCAAAAACGTAAAGGTATAAAAAAATACCAAAAAAGCCTACTGGTAAATATTATGTTATATCAACTTCAGCCGACTATCATAGAAAAAATCGCGGTTAAATGGTAAGGGATATGGTTTTGTTGTTGATGACTTGGAACTTACTACATATTTAATTTGCCAGAGTACTTTTCTCGTTACAAGTAAGAATAGACTGCTGCAATGCATAAGCCTAAGTGTACCTGTTGTGCCTGTGCTTCGTTGCTAAAACTTGCAAGTTCTTCAGAGCAGTTCATATCTTATAATTCTAGACATATGTTTTATCGGTGAGCATTGCCCGATTGTCAAGTCTGGCTCTGTTCTTCATAGGCTTGTTTCAGATAGACCATCAAGTAGACCTATGCGACTGTTTGTTAGATTTATTCTTTTGGGTTACCGGTTTTATAGAGCTATGTGCAATGCTGATTTCGCATCCATAAATGCCTTGGAAAAGGGAGAATCAGTTCCAAGTTACTTCAATGAATTCTCACATGAAATTGCTCACAATTGGAACAGATGAAAATCTTAATCTCGATTCATGCATAAAATCTCTATTGGAGTGGCCAAATATGCTGTTTCGCCCAATTCGATCATTTTCACACGACTAACTGATTTGTTTTATGTATATAGGACCCTTAACTGCAAGTATTACATGTTAATACACTAAAAAAATCTTAGCTAAGAACATTAGTAGTTTTTGTACGAATAAGGTCATACAACAGAGATAGGTTTTGACTTGTGGCTTTCCAGACTTTCATAAACGTAAAATCTAATCTAAATCTAAAATTCCTCCACCCGGAAGATGGTGCAATAATTCTATACTTTCTTTGTCAATTCTATGCTTGTTTTCTGAAACAGAAAGCGGGATCTTCCTTTTCGTTCACAAATCTAACACTTTTTTAATTCAGGCGCATTGATGAATTGCTCGATCAGTAGGTAAGGGCAAGAGTACGCTTTAAAGATCCCTCCTAGGATATTTCAATATTAAATTCATCAAATTTATTTACATAAAGAAAGTAAGTATTATGTGCTACTTTTATCGAAGAAAGTTTCGTTTCGGTAGGTATTGCTTACATTTTCTACTGGGGAATCTATGCATTCCCATACTAATCTTGATGTGACCCTGTGAATAATACTAGCCTCGTCGTGTAGTTCGAAAAAATGGAAATTCCTATTAAATTTAGATAACACTATAAAATTTGTATATATTGTTTACAGTTATCGGTGAGAGTGCATGGGAGCAATAATAAAGCGAAGGAAATGTACCTTTATATGTTCAAAAATATAGTAAAAAATTTTTATATTCGACATTATATACTCCTCAAGTTTGACAAACGTAAGACAACAAGTTTAGTCTACGTTAATACATATTCAGAGAATAGTATGGTAGTATTATTTTTACTTTCGGCTACACAGATCTGGAAATTATTTTTTAGAAGCCTGTCCTTGAGATTTTTTGACATTAATCTCTTCGGAGCTGTAAAAGAAAACAACACAGTTAGCAGATGATGACAACTTTGAATAATTGTAACTGGCAGAGACAATTGCAGATAACAACAAAAATAAATATTCCAAGTTTGGCTAAAAAGAGAATCCATGAAGATAGACTGACGAATAATCATTATATGATCCGCATAATTATCTGCAATTTCATTATTAATTCGTAATACGAGATGAAAAGTGAATGCTCTACAAAATTTGAAGTGAAAAAGAACTCATTGCATATGGAATTATTGTTAACAAATGGAAAAAATTTAGTCAAAGTTGCAAAAAATACGAAATTTTGGGAATTTTACCAACTACCATAATTACATTAACACTAGAACTACCAAGCCAATCATTTTGACTGGTAACCTCTCTTTCAATTGAATTTTTCAGCGCATTATTTTTATCTCGGTAAATCTAGTGTTAAATTACGCAAAAGTTTAGGGACTGGCTAAATCGCAAATCAGTGACTTTCACGGCCTTCCACCTATCTAGACGTCTACATAACTACTTTCAACATTAGAACTACCGAACTGCTTAAAACAGAGATAGCAATAATACGCTGAATAATGCAAATGAGAGAGAAGGTAGAGGTCAAAATAACACCTGGTGTTCAGGAAAAGATTTCAGCTATGTGTAAGCACTGTTTGATTCTAGATGTGATATTTTTAATACAAACGGGTGGAAGAAGACGGGGAATTATGCAACGTGGTGTGAAAGCGGTTCTTGAAATAAATCTCGGAGGCTTTAACAGGCATAGAAGT
>QYTT01089241.1:149765-193104 GCA_006980735.1 Dasypogon diadema | reverse complement strand
GCCCTAAGTTTTCGTACATTGTTTTAAAATGAATCAGGACTTTAAATTAGTTAATTAAATTGTAACTAAAATCTAAATTACGTAACACAACAAAATAACGATAAAAAAACAGTCATAAAATTATAAGACGCTATCGAAAACGACATCTATCTGTCAAGGTCAATACTGTAACAAATTCACTAAAGTGCTTTGGTTTCCGGGATTTTTTCGGGGCATTTTTGCGAAAAGCTGGCCTTGTGTGAAAGCTGGTGAGGACGGCCCGGTCTTTTTGGGAGTAGCATTAAAAGAGATTGGAGTGTAAAATTTTTCCTAAATATTAAAAAGTAAAATTCTAGTAGTGAAGCAAAAAAAAATAAATAAATAAAATCCTAATAAAAAAGAGAAAGAAAGAATAGTGAAGTTAACAAATTAGAAATTGAGGAAAATAGAACTACTGAGCACACCTTGGTCAAAAGGGTCATCCGACTCCAACGCGGGACTCCAAATTCCACGTGGGAACCGCACACCCAGGCCTGGGAAAAGTACTGCAGTTATTTTTTCCCTTTTTTTAGTTAAGTTAGTTATTTATTTTCCATAGCTTAGTTAAGTCACTACATCAATTTTGTTGAAATAAATTTTATATGTGGAATTATATTCTTTTGCTCTCGCTTATCGACCCCTCATTGCATGACAAAATTAGTTTTCAGGAAAAGTTTTCAGGAAAATATCACAGCGTAGCTAACCCCCTAGACTACGGTTGGTTACAAACTCTCCCTCAAAATTGAAAACCAGAAAACCTAAATTTCTCTAGTATAATACCTTCTGCATCAACTTGTCATCAATACTCTATGTTCTCTTAGTCTTTGTATTATTAGGTATGTCATTGATGCTAGAGACTTTTATTACAAAAACAAAACAAATTTCATAAGAAGGTTCAACAAAAACAGAACATAATAAAAAATAAATGTATAAATGGCCAAAATAAAGTCTAAAATCCATGGTGCATTATCTTCCGTAACGTAAATACATATAAGGAAAAAATGTTTAACGAATTTTAAGGACCAATAAATAAAGTATAATGGATTACATTATTTTTAACCACATGTACCCTAAAAATATTCTTAAAAACATTTATTTTCTGCCAGCGGAAAGATATGTTAGCCCATTTTATTTTCGAAATCTTGGAACCTTTTCTTTTCATGAGTTCCGTCAATGTTGTATTCTAAAATCAGCTCCTTGGATGCTACGGAGTTGATATTTTTAGTTACTAGTTGATTTTTAACAAGTTTTTTTTCTTGCATATGATTCCCGATTTTAGTAGAAAATTGTAGTATTTACTTCTCTAAAGTTGGCTTCTGCGAACAGAGGGAAAGAAGAACTCATGTCATTTATGAGAGCTTCCTGGAATTGCATTTTTTCCATTTTTTCAACTGCAATTTGTGCACCACAAGTCCTTCCAATACTGTGGGTCTTGATATTTTCTGTGGCCAGAGTATATATTAACAAAAAATATTTAAAATTCATTTGCAAAAAGATAAAAGATTTTCAATCATTACAATTCTGGCAACTGTTTCCTGTGGTTTTATCTGCGAAACATAAAGTTGCATATGTTTTTTTTAACTATAGGGAGGTAGACCAAAGTCAGGCACTGCGACCTAAAAGTTGCATATGTTGTGGGCAAGATGAATTTTTATGCATTTTTGAATCGATCTTCTTGTTAACCACCAGTAATACTTTCTACTGATTTTGTCATATATGCAGGAGCTTTATCTTCTTGAATAAATAAAAAGCAGCGCTCATTGAAGTTAGAAATTTGGTTTAATTTTGAAAAGATAAAGGAGAGAGAAATAATGCATAGATAGAACGGAAATGCTTAAGGAACTAATGGACTTAAAAGTCAGCTAATGCCATAAAAATTGCAGAAGAAAATTTTCACAATACAGGGTGTCCGGTAATTAATCAGTATACTAATCGATTTCTTGAAGTGTTCTGATCAACGTTTGTTCGGAGAACCTCCCCCTGAAATCATTCCCTCCCCCAAAAAATGGCGCCCAAACGTTTTACCTCCCTTCACCTTGTGTTGTGTCCGTAAAAAGTTATTCAAGACAACTAAGGTAGAGGTAATCAAAAATTATTACTTATAAAATCAATCAAATTTCAATAAACAGCCAGTTTTCCCTTGAATCTGTTTCTGTGTGTTTTAATTGAGTACTAGACCTTTCAGTTATCGTCAACTACAAGGGTAAGAGTTAGAGGAACCTAATTACTTATCCTTTCAGATACACACTAAGAAATAGAGTAACCTGGATTTTAGTGTTCTTTATAAGAGAATTAGAGGTACCTGATTCTCTCAAGACTCAAGATAATTTTTGTGACAGTAGTGTGTGACACCATAAGTGTCCTTTTTCAAATGAATCCCCAATAGTTATCCTGTGATGTACTTGCGAGGAGTTATAAGGATTTTACAGGGTCAAAGGATATAAAATATTTGAATATGCCATTTTAGGAGGGGGAAGTGTTTGTGTTTGCAATCCCTAATGTATGGAGTCCTGAAAGATATCAACATTTGGGAATATCATATTAAAACTTTGAATCGCAGACTGCGTTATTAAGGTCAACATCTTATGGAACAGAATTGAAAATTTATTTAAAACCAGTGTTAAGTGGTATTGAAAACAATGTCATCGAGTTTTGGAGCACACATAAAACACTCCTTCCACTTCTTTATGCACTAGCGTTGAAACTAGTGACAATAACCGCAACATTAGTTTCAATTGAAAAGCTATTTATGGTAGCTGGAAGCATTATTACCGATGGCAGATCACGATCACGTAAAGATCACCTCTTATTTTTTTATCTCTGTACATACGAATTTGTTAATCGATTCATATAGAATGGATTAATAAATTCTTTTTTGCGCGGCAAATATTCCTATCTCTCACCCTTTTCTTTTTTGTTTCTTATTAATTTTTTTCCCTTTTTTGTTTCTTATTAATTTTTTTAACCAACATAGCAACAAATATTACAGTGGCATATATCATCTATTCACACGGTATTTTGATATTGCTTAAACCTAAGAACTTTGAAATGTTCAACAAAACACTTTACAAGAAATAATTCGAGTGTACACAAAAAATTGCATCACTGTGAAAAGAAATGCAGAAAACAAATTTTTTGCTAATTTTGCTTCCAATATAAAAACGCTCTTGCAAGTTTTTCTGCAAAAAGTTGCGCAACTTTGTTTTCAAGTGTATACGCAGCTTAAGAATTGCAAATCAGAAGTGAGTGATAGGATCCAGAAGAAGGCGCACACAACGTGCAAAACAAACCTAGAGGGTAGATGGGGTCGACTCTATATATATACGTATGTCACGTGAATAGCCAAGAGAAAGTTTATTCACGTCCCTGACTCCTCTGGATCTGTTCAGTCCGGGCTGTTGTTGGATGGATCGTGTCCGAATAATTCCAAATCTGATCAAAACCCTTAGGCAAAAAAAACCCGTGTCAACACCAACAAAGTGATTTCGGAGATAGCTTCAATGCACGGACAATTTCGAAATATCTGTGTTTTTTGCAAAAATTTATATAACGAGCACGCTCCCATAGTAATGTTATTGCCATGTGCTTCCGAAAGTATTCAGCCCAAAATTCTGAGAAAATAGGAATCTATAAGCGTGTTAGCTGCGAGAACACGATTCTAAACTATGTTAAAATATGTATTGCCTATATTTTGATCTTACACACATCCGAATACTTGCGACTTCAGGAATAGTCAATGAGCTGCTGTCCTGTCACGCTTTGTTTTGAATTAAAACCATCAGAGAATGAATTATACATGTTTATGCTTCAACGATATCTAAACACCTTGAAAAACTTTCAGTGTTAAAAATAGTTGAGCATAAATCAAAACTCTAGCAAATTCCTCTTTTAATGTGTGAATGGCTTCCTTGTACTAAAATATCCAGGCATGAGTGGGGAAGGATAGTAAAGAAGACTCAAATTAACGACGAACCACCGAATGTGAACAAAAATTGAAAAAGCAAAGTTCAGAACCTTAATTTCCCTTAATTCTTGCTGCTTACCTAGAAAATTTTTCCATTGCTAATTTTCTTTTTCTCAAGGCAAAGAATAAATTGCCACAAGCCCTGCACTGCCAAAGTGACTAAAGTTGAAGGAAACACAATAAATTTGCCTTCAATTGTCTTCCGCGTTTATAATTGCTGCGAACGACCTTCCCTTTGAAGCGAACTTCAAGGGATCCCCGTAGAAGCACAGCGAACAGCAACACGTTTTGCAAGTCGATATAATTAATGTTTCCATGGGACGTGAAGAGTTGCCCGTTGGAGGTTAGTTAATAAAAAATTAATATTTATCGGCGGCTGAGGTGGGAAAAAATTGTAAACACAAATGAGGCGTGTAAATCGGTGTGTGGTGTGCCTATTCGAAACGGCCGAGCGCGAACGTAGGCATTTTGGCGTACGCATTTCGGTGGCTTTTGGACCCCCCGCCCGGTCTGCAGCACTATTAAGCGGAATGTGAAAAATACATAAATAAACATATGCAAATAGTTCCGCCTCGATTTTTCATTGAACCGCAGTCATATATTTTTAGCACTGAGGTATAGAAGTGTTCTGAAAACAGAACATCTCAGTTTATTAGCGGTTCTATCTTGGATTTATTGCAGACTTGTTTGTATTTAATAAAACTAGTTTTGAATAAAAATGCCGTTGAGATTATCTTTCCAAAAGCATCATTTCGATTCTTGAATTTATTTAAAAAAAAAGATGCTCTGCTGCCACTTCCAAAACATTGGGCAGGCTATGTTTAGATGTTTTATGTTTCCATGTTTTTATATAGCCTTTAGAAAAATTATGTCTCAAATACTTAGTCATTTTCCAAATTAGATACATAACTATTTTAGATTGACAGGCCTACAAAAAAAAACGACTAGAATAAAAAATGTAAAATTTATGCAAAAAATTGCGTAGTTAAACCACAATCAAGACGAAAACTATCACATAGCACATAGTGTGGTAGTAGAAACTAAAAATACAATAACTATAAGAAAAAAATTTAGAAAAAACTAGTTTGATTAATAAAATTAAAAAAAGTATAAATAAAAGTGAAAGACGAATAAATAAATGAATTATGATAAAAAGAATAAAAGAAAATAACACTAAATTAAATTAAGATTGTAATACAGTCAGACGATAGGAATAAGCCAAAATAAAAAAGAAAGAAAAAAGAAAACAGACTGAAAAAAAGAAAAATATAAAATAAAAAGCAGGTAAGGGAATTATCACGCAAGTTAGGTATAAAAGAAAAAAATCATCAAATTAATTTACTACTACTGAAAGACATGATACTATCACTAAAAATGTCCATGTTGTTCGATTTGGCGATTTGTAACTAATATTTCTACGAACTACCTCCATTCTTAATGTTTACATTTGCAATTAGTGTTGTCCGTGGTGGCTGAAGGTTGTGTTTTTTTTTGTTCTGCGCCATAGTGTTTTATTTTGTGAATTGTGGTCATTCTTTTTATTATGTTACTCTGTTACATTGACCCTTGACGTCCTTCATCTGGTTGTAAGTGTTATTCCCAGGTTTTGTGGTTAGTTAGTTTTTTTGGTGAATGTCCATAACAGTATTTCTTTGTTATACCCTAGATGTAGGGTATTATACCTTTGAGCATACGTTTATAACGCAAAAAAATATTCATGATACAAAGAAATAAAATTTATTGCCATTAATGGCAATTTGTCCGTCTGTCTGCCTGCCTGTCTGTCTGTCCGCAAGGTATCTCGTGAACGCCTTAAGTTAGAGACTTGGAATTTAGTACACATATACCTTATTAAAATCGAAAGATCAAGTTCGTAAATCAGCCAATTTGGACAATTCCTAAATAGGGTTGTCATATATGTAAAAACTTTAGCTACATCAACTAATTAACAGATATTTTCCTTCTAAAATGAGAACGATTCGAAGTAGATAGAATACATTCGGCACACGAGTAGCGTAGTGAAACTTAAATATCCTGGCAGAAAATGACTCAAATCGGGCAACCCCTTCAAAAGGCTGCCATATAAAAGTTTTATTTATTAAAGCCGGAAATGTAAACTTTTGAATAAGTTTTTGCGATCGTTATGAAAATACGCATATATAGATCGGATTTCTTACAAGAATCTCAGATCTAATATGATGAAGTAGATTTTCTAAATGTCAGTGGAATGTTCGCAAAATGGCGGATATATACACTAGCCAGAAAAAGTTTGCGTATACCCAGTAATGTAAAACTACTTTTTAAGGAAATTCAAGCTAATTGTGAATTTTGTAATCAAATTTATTTCCTATATATTCTTTGTATATTTACAGTTTAGGAAATGCTAATATAATATACTCTGAGTAAATGCAAAATGAAAAATAAAAATCAGAAGCAACAAAGGTCATGAAAATTTGGTAGAAAAAGTCTGCATACAGTCAAGTTAAAACTATAAATAATATCAATTAATATAAAATTTAATGACACACATCACATCCTTTTCTTTTGATGACTTTCTGCAATCTTTTTTGCCTAGAATACGCAAATTTTGAGGTTTCCTGAGCACTGATGTTGTCCTATAATTGCTGTGATATTGACGAATTCTTCACTCTAGTTCTAGTAGATCCCATAAATATGTGTGCTTGGAGTCATTATCGTGCTTAAAGTAGTACTCATCACCTAATCCAAATTTTTCTGCACATGATTTTAAATTCCGCTTTAAAATATTTTGGTAGTCATATCAGTTCATGGTAGACGCAATGAACTCTAATTTTGTTACACCACTACTTGCCACTACCCACAGACCATTACTTCACTACCACCATATTTCGAAGTATCAGATTTTTTTTATTCAATGCTGTGGCTGATCTTTTCCAGACGATTTTCCAGCCTTTTATCCCAAAAATATAAAATTTACTTCTCATTCGAAGAAATGACTTTCTCCTAGAATTTATTTGACTTATTAATGCACTTATTTGCGAAGATAGTTCGACTTCGACGACTGATTCTTTAAATAGTTTTTCTTGCGTACGATATGCCCGTAAATCCCGGCTTTGTCAGTATTTTTCAAGTAGTATCGGCACAAATTTTTCTTACTAAACTTGAGTTCGATGATTTTAGTGATTTGCCCTGCTGTTGTTCGAGGATCTTTTTTCACTGCATTTATAATAATACCTTTTTCTCTTGGGGTCGACTTTGAGGAACGATCAGAATAGAGTTTTCAGGTGTTAATGCCCGTCTTTTCAAAACTTTTCACCGTCCATTCCAAATATGAATGTCGTCTTCCCACAATATTACCACTTTTCCCTTTTTCCGTAATTCTATAATGCGTTTACGTTCGCATACACCAATTTCTTGCCTTTCCAACTTCCTGTCATCTAGTGCACCAATAATACCACTCAGATGTGTAATTTTCGCATATGTTACATCAACTGAACTATTATAGGACCTGTTAGTTTAATTAAAAGATGTGAACGCACAAAGATTCTCCTGAAATTTTTTACTACATTTTTGGGAAATAACACAATTTTCGTACGCAGACTTTTCCACTGAATATTCGTGGCATTTTTTACTTCTCATTTTTTTCTATATTTTTCATTTACTCGAAATATATTTTGTTAGCATTTCCCAAAATCTAACTGTACAAAGAATTTATGGACAATAAATCTCATTACAAAACAAACAACTAGCGTGAATTTATCTAAAATGTAGTTCCGGATTACTTGGTGTAGGCAGACTTTTCCTGGCTAGTGTAGGATTTGGGGTGACTAATTACGAATCTGACATTAACTTTTAATAATTCAAGATGGCGGATCAAATATGGCGGTTGATGATGCCAGTTTTTTCAAAAGTTTCGCGACCATCATGAAAATAAGCCCATATAGATTTTCGAGATGGCTGATTTCGAATCTGGAGTAGTTTTTGGAACTCAAAATAGCGTTTCCAATATGGCGGAGAGGGTTTTTCAAAAGATCAAAGGAATGTTCACGAAATGACAAATATTATGGTTTTTTTGGTTGCGGTTTACGAATATGACATTAGCTTTTGCGAATCCAAAAGGGCGCATCCAATATGGCAAATACATTTTTGTGCCCCCTTAACCACGACATTGATCTTAATTCCTCTCAAAAAAGCGTGAAAATGTTGAATTAACACTTTACGTGCTGTAAGTAGCATAACAGCTTTCGTGGGAAAATTACGTATTAAAATGCATTTGCACTGAGAAAGATTTTAGATGTCACTCTCCAGAAACCGACGCCGCACTCAAACTGTTAACTCCTTTAAAAAGAGTTGCAGGGGTCTTGGAAACCTTGAACGTAATGATTATGAAATTATTTTAATAGACTGATCGTAGTATTCCTCAGAAATCAACCCATATTATATTCGTTTATAATTATATTATTTTGTAAAACTTTTCCGGGCCTGTAGAAGTGAATCAAGGTTGCGAATATACCAGAATTCAACACAATTCATTATATAGGTATTACATTCTTTTCTCCCCAACATCTAGCAGGGTATAACATAATTGGTCGGAACCAATTATAGCTTCTTTTCTTGTTAGTTTTCTTTTCAATTAAAACGATGTGGCCGAGTTGAATACTGTGTCACAATGGACCATTTCCTAGACGTAAGTGTGGTCAATTCTTCAAATTCAGATTATCGGACGCTCTATCCTAACCTAACCATTATATATATACATATATATATTCTATATATATTAACCTTCACTGAATTAACAGCAGTCGCATTTTTTTATATGGCAAAATCTGTGATCGTCATCCTTTCCAAATTTATCTCTGACCCACTCATATTTTAAGACATTCAAGGAAATGATCACACTGCACCTGGAAGACACTTTTCAAGATACATTTTTCGAGATAATTTTGGCAATGAATATTGAAGCAATGTAAATAACTTTCCACCTCATTTGCCACCACCAGAAAAATTTCAATAAATCTTAAATAAATATTTACCAAAGTCAAAATCTCAACATACGAATGCGTTAATAAATTTGAGAGCGTCAAGAAAAAGTGGGAAAATCGTGAAGTCACTTCTACCTGTTGGCCATCTGCATATTCAGGGCGCAGTGTACAGTTCAGCACTCCATTACAGTGCAGGGGTCAAAAGTTCCCAGCAATGAATATTTGCACGGAAACTCCAAACTCCATCCAGCAGAAATTCGCAAAATTCAAGTTCAATGCACTTCTAATCTTATGTTGCGCAGTCATTACCAAAGCGCATGTCGAGATTGTTGTGTTTTAGTGCTTCGCGTTTTCAGTGCATTGACCCCAGTGGCGTGCATAAGGCACTCAAATGGGAGTGCTCTGTTCCCCCTTTGTTAGATCGACTTGGATACTGCCTGGCGCGTTAATTTTCGTTGGCGGATATATAATGGCCTGTGCAAAGAGAGGAACTCAAGCAATCCGCCTTAGATCAAAAAATGGGCTCAAGAAGCATGTGAAAAGTGTCAGTCAATTTTTCGTTGTGCACCAAAAATAGCTGTTTATCTGCCGAAAAGCTCCACACGGTGAACGACCTGCTGTTGTTAGCAAAGTGCACTCACCACTCACACTGCAGGGGATTCCAGTTGGGCCAATGACTTCCCGTTCATTACCTACGGCAATGTATTCCAATGTGTGTTGTTGGCTCCATTACACGGCCTCATAAAATTTCGGGGCAACCAACTTTGACGGGGTGAAATTTACACAGTCACCTGCGAAAAATATTCAACTGATGTCCTAAATGCAGTTCGATAAGATCGAATTATTTTGCTTATTGCTTATTCGATTGTGAGCTTTGGCATTTTACGTATTTATGTGTGTCACATTGTTGGTAGGCAGAAATAAGATGTAACAAAAGGATATTTTCTTAATGTACCTGGGTCTTTAAAAAGTGCAAACAGTCTTGATGTTCAATCTGTGTAGTACCCACAAATTTAACAAATATGCACTGAGCACGCTACTTAACCTGCGCTAAAAAAGGGGGCCACGTTTATACAGCTTTCTCTTTTCTGGTAAACAATGCAAATTTCAAATTGATCAGTGCATTTACTAAAGGTCAGTGGCGGCAACGTTAGCCAGTAATCTGATAAGTTGGAAACTGTTGGAAATTTTATAAAGTTAGAATTGCAGTGTGAGAAAAGCGTTATCCAGATGGAATACTACAATCTTCGGAATATCTAAATATAGGCGTATTAGGAGCAATGTGTATGACATGACATACCATCTAATAGCAATATTCATGTTTATATTTGCAACAATCAACTTTATAATCTTTTAAATTCCATATGTGCTTCAAACAAGATCACTATTTGTTTGTATTAATTTGTTGTGTGAATCCTGCGTTAATGATGCATTCTATGCAGTGAACCCCGAGATATTTTTATTGATAATATTGGTGCAATAGGGCTCTTACAAGGAAACTACATATATTCATTAAATGTTAATGAGGGACTTCTGGTCTTTGTTTTATTATTTTTTATATTTTATTTTTTATAATTGGAAGATTAATGCAATGATCAAGATCAGGAGTCAGGAGGAAGACGAGATATATGCATGTCTCTTTGAGGTAACAGAATAATTGATGTTGAATTTTAATAGCAATTGTTTTTATTACTTTGGATTCAACTAAGCCTCTCATAAGAAATTTTCGTTTGTTTTTTGTATTTTGAGTTATAAGGGAAGAAAATATTTGGCACTAATAATAAACAAGGATAATACTACTGGCCGTTCCCACTATAATTCCTACTTCCTAAATAAAATAACTACGGTAATAACAAAATAATCGATCTTTTGCGTACCAAATTCACAGGTCGGGTAATTTTCAGAAACGGAGACGTAAATTGGCCACCAGGATCATGTGATTGGATGCCCTTACTCTTTTACCTTTAGGGTTACGTTAAAGAAAAAGTCTATACTAATAATCCAACTTCAAAGTCGCTATAGCCGAAAGAGGGCCGCAAATTTTTGCAAAAGTAAACGAATATTTCGAAAAAAGGAGTAAAGGTCTCTAAGAAGAGCCGAGAAAGCCCTTTAGACGATATTTTATACCATATAAAAATGCCAGTTCGCTGGTTCAGAAACTAACGCTTTATTTGACAGAATTGCAAAAAATTAATATTGTTCGAAGACTGATAAAAGTAAAGTCGAATGTAAATTAATTTGGATAAGATTTAAATTCACATTTGCGAACCTGGACAACCCTGAAAATGTGTTCAACCAAATTAACCAAATTCACCACACCTCTTCAGAATATTGAAAATGACATTTGACATTTGTGACGCTTATAATAATTTAGTAAATGCAAATTTCTGATAACTTTAGTGTCCAATAACTTAAGCTTCTTATTATAGTTCATTATCCAGTCCATTATCTTAGAACTTTCACTAACACAAACTTCACAACATGTCAGGTATGTCATAAAATTGCTTTAATGTCAAACGAAATGTTGTCAGTGCGAAGTAAAAAGTTTTCTAGATTTCAAAATCTAGTTGATGAAATCAAGCAATGTAAATCAGGTATAATTGAGAATCAAAACAAGGTTTTAAATAGAAAATTAGTTGGACTTTGTACCAAATGGTAACCTTTTTCTTAGGAAAAAGTGAAATTATGACAGCTGGAACGAAAATTTTGATAACAGCGTGGTGAATATGAATGTCAGTATGTTACCTATCCCCAGACATTTGTCATTTAGATATAATTTTTCTGTTTACTGTCACAAATTACTCTCACATTTGGCACAGCAAACTTTCCAATTTTTTCCACCATATAAAATTTCTTCACCTCAATTCACCTAAAATAAAAAATTATATAAAACCTAAAGATTACGTCGATGTGGTATATAATAACTACTAGAGTGCTTTTTGGAAAGGCGCATGGAAGCAATGATAATTTTTGAACTGGAAGAAGATCCCGAAGTTTTTTTGAAGCTGGTCTCTTCTCTTTTTAGTCTGAGGTGGTGAGGTTTAGAAATCAGAGCGGAAGAAATTCAAAACAAGGGGGTTTATCACCGGTCTATATGCATATAAAAGGAATTATTTTCCCAAAATAAGAAAATAGCATATAAAACGAAATATTGGCAAAGTAAAGATAGAGGATGAAAAGTGCTGCTTTCTATGGGCCCCATATCCAGATCTAGAGATCCTTCAGTCAAACCTGTGGTAGCTATCGCAGGAAATACTCACCCAGCTTGCTCCACTAAAAAATTGGAAGAAGCACCATTAAGTCTAGCTGCCTTCACCAAAAGAGTTCAAGAACCGAACAGACCGCCTTTAGGTTGAGGTGTTGTACCTTAATCTAATATTTTTAAGAGAAACAAAAATGTTTCTTCACAGTTGTTATAAAGCAACAACAAAAACAAGGAATTGGGGACTTATTGCGTTCCGAACAGAGACTGGAATGAAGCTGAATATAGATAAATGCCAATTAGTAGTCCCTTGGAATTAGTGTTTGATTTATGATAGGGTTTGGATTTAGTGAATTCATTACCTGTTTTGTACGTACAGATTAAATACGAGAGTCACAACCCTACATAAGAGTCTTCAGCCCAGATAATTCACTTTTGTTAGATTTAAGACAATAGTTTAGTTTTTGCAGGCTGCACTAAATAAATAAAATAAAAATCTTCGATTGAATCCCCCGCCCACTCAATACCATAATTCTTTGGCCAAGTTAGCAATATTCCACGGTGACTTTTAGAAATTCTTGTGTTACCTAAAACAGGTTGTTCCCCTGCCAACTAGCATCTTAAATCTGCCTTCTAGAAGTAGGTAATACATAACGCGAATGCTATATTAAAAATCAATAATGACACAAGTGGAGAAATGAAAACAATTTCTTAATTAAAGTGGAATTTTATAAAACGTACATATCTTTCCCGGCAATGGCAATGTTCTACACCAAAAATTCCCTTCAATACCTTCTGGACCGGTGAATTCGCAATTGGGTCAATTTTTAATCGTTGAAAGGAACTCAGCCCGAAGAGCATAAATCATCCCCGCGTACGCGTATAGCCTGGATTTTCTTTGTTTCTTGAAAACCAGAAGTGCGTGCGTGCCCGGGACCGTGATTTATGTGATCGCCTGTTTCCATGATGTTCTGCAAACGGATTCGAGAAATTCACTTTCCCACCTACATACGTCACCTGAATAACTAACTCCCGGTGGTTTATTTACCCAGTGAGCTGCTGGAAAGCACTGGGAACATGCAAAACAACTTGAGGAGTAGCATGCATGCGTGCCTGGCGAGCATTTTAAACAACCAGAAAGGGTTGGGACACGCAATTCGCGCAATCATTGAATGCGATAACGTCCTGATAATAAACGTCTTAACAAAAATGAAAAATGTTGCGATAGTGCGGAGCACCGACCATAATTGCGAGGCCGTGATAAGGTGCGTTCGATTCATAAACAACATGCGGTGATTCAGGTTGATAAGAGCCACTGATTAGCTGCACAGGTGTAGCGGGCGCATAACCGCTACCATTCAACCGGTGACCCCCGGTATGCGGCGCCAATTCCTGCACTCAACATTTCTAATAAAAAGCGCTCCTCTCCACCCACGCACCACCCCCACCGGTGGAACAGGCAATCGTTCTTGTGCTGAAGATTGATAAGTGAGCGATGTAGCGGGCAGCGCAATTCGGTCGCAGTCCGCAGATCTGAAGCACCACACCGCGCGTAGCCCTGAACGTAACCTTGGGAAAACTTTCCTCTGAGTTGTGCACGAGCAATTGCCAAATCGCATTCACACACCAAGCCGATCGCGTCACCAAAACCACACCTGCGAGCAATTCTTCGCAGCGCAAACGTGTCGCTCCGAAAACGCTACAAGGCAACAACACGTGTGTTTGCTTAGCTGCAACAATTTCCAGTGTTTACAAAAACAATCGCAAACCGAAATTTGAATTAAATAGCGCGCAATTTGGCCCACTAATAATTCGGAGACTTACATCAACCAACCGTTTTCAACCAAACACTTTCGAATCCCAGGCGCAACTGCATTTGCTGTGCATATGAAAACCGGACAACTTGCACCTGGGGAAAGTTATTACCTCTACAAAAAGCCTATGTAACTTGCCCACATAGCACATCGCCTGCCATCTTACGACAGTCTCTTTACATGCGCTTTCCCCAAAAGTGCAATGCATTCGAAAGTAATGTGTAGGTTGCAGAACAAGATTGATCGTGTGACCGAAAACCTTATAAATGCATTTTGTGTGCAGTTTCTTCGGTAAAACTCGATGAGAGCTTTCTGCAGCTTAATTGAGGGAGGCCGGCCGCCCCATTGCAGTCATGCTACGATTACCCAAAATATTCTCGCGCTTTCTTATTATCAGATTCGCTGTACAAAAGTATGTGTTAATACTGTTAAAGAATATTTTTCCAAAACACAGATATATTCAAAATCAAAAACACATGAAAATTCCATTCAGCGTCAGCAAGAATTTCTGTAATTAAAAAACATATTTCACAGGAATAACAAAAGGTGAGTCACAACGAATTTTAGCTAAAACCAAAAGTGATCCTCAGAACGTTTATAGGAGCGATGCATTTATTACAAGGACGCAGACCACCATGGGCAGAAATTTAATAATAGTTATTTACTGGCTGAAGGCAAAAGTTCGCAAAATTTGTATTAGCGATCGTCGCTTGAAACTACAAAAAAAGATATCCAATTTAAGAATTAAGATTAAAAAGACAGCTGGGCAGGAATTATAGTAATATTTTCCTTTTAAATAAGATTGTATGGACTGCTAATAGCCCCCCTCTAAGTATTTTTCAGCAGCCGGAGCAAGTATGCTCCCACGTCCTTTTTTACTTTCTGCCGTTCGTTAAGGAAGTAGTGCCCCAGATATTTATATCCTTTTAAATGACGGCAACTGACACAGATTAGGTCAAAATAAGGAATATCCAGTGATATCAGTAGTAATCTATTGTGACTTCCCGTATTAGAAAGGTCTCAGCCCCATACAAATTCACGCCCCAGGGATGCACAACGTGTGCCCAAGGTTTTAAATCTTCTCGCACGACTGGTGCTGATAAACAAAGGCAAGGGTGGGGTGACTGCACCGGACATGGCAGGCAAGGTTCTGAAGAAACAGTTCCAACGTGGTATACTTTCAACGGTTTTCGTAGATGAGGAGGGGAACACTAGCTGTCCAGGCAAGTCGCTGCCATCAGCAGGATTATGATCAATACCAACGGTCCAAAGCTGAGCAAACAACCCTCTACTGCTGTAAGGAGCAAAGATATGGGACGATCAAATAAGGCTAAAAGTACATAGGAAGCACCTAACCTCTGTGCAGAGACAGAGCGCCCTCAGAGTGGCCTGTGTCTGTCACACACTCTTGGTGCCATCGCCTCCCATCGATTATGATGTTCCTTTATGACCCAGGACTCGATTAAGTCCTTCAACATTCCTCTCCCAACGGCGGAACTCCATAGCCGACCCCTTCTTTGCTAAGACGTCAGCTTCTTCGTTCCCTTAGATCCCAGTGTGTCCTCTGACCCAACAAAGTGTTACCTCATTTACTGAGGCACACTCATTGAGCTTTCGGACACTTTCCATCGTCAGGGATGAATTCACTTCCGTCCGGCTCATGCATCTGACCACCTCTTGATTGTTCAGTGCAATGAAGATTTTACCTCCTCGCACCTGACCCTCCTTTAAGTAGTCCAACGCATTAACCAGAGCTAGAATTTAAGCCTGATAAACGGAAATGAATCTTGCAAGGATAACATAACAGGTCAAGTTTAAGTCTTCAGAGAACGTCCTTGCACTTTCCCTGCCGTCAATCATGCATCCGTCCGTGAATATAAATATATCCCCGGGTCCTTTTCCTGGGAGTGATCCGTCACCAATATGAATCTTGTGAAACCTTTCGGTCACCCTGACACTTGATCCGGTCTTTGGTCATCGTGAGTTCCCTAATCCCTTTTACGTGATCCAGGATTCCCCTAAGCCCCTGTGTGAAGCGATAGGTTCCGCCAGCTTCATCCCAATCAGCTTCCAGATTGATCCTTTTTATTCTTTTTAACTAATTTCTAATTGTAAAGGCGCCGAACATACCTTTTCTACGCGTTGACTTTATCAGGAAAGGTCGGAATTCGGACTATATTCTGTTTCGCCTTAAGGTGCATGAAGACTCTTAGGAGTTAGTGAGCACAGTAGCGTTAGCTCTCATCCCTGACCTAACACCCGCACGGTTAGAGAACAACTACGTATCGAACTGAGTAAGCTTCGAATAAAGGATGTTCCTAAAGGATTCCTTAACAATCTTTTAAGAATTCCTATACACAGTCTGCTTCTTCCTAGCTCTAGCGAAAATTTGTTATCACAAGAGTTACTAACGTGATAAGTAACTTCCCTGCGGTTTCTAGTTACAAAGATTTGCTCTATACCCTTATTTATCACATGTAGGTTAGTATATAATATGAAAATCATAAAGTAACTTACCACTCTATATGCAAACAGTGATTTCTAAATCAACATGATGTGCGTTAGGATGGCATGTCAACAAAAGATGGCGGCACAATCCACAATGCTCCTCATCTCATCTTTAGAGCTGGATAAGGCTAATCAGAGTCATATGTGAAGCAAAGGCTACTTAGTAACAGTCCTTCTTATTCCCTGCTGCTCTGATTTCTTCCACCAGTAGCATCGTTGCATCATTCGGGTTAACCTGTGGCATTAGAAATAGATTTTGATTTTTCTTTCCTATACAAAATAGCTGTAGGAGATTTTGCAATTTGTCTCCCCCGGGAGTCTTTAGAAATCCAAGCTTCATTGCACTATCTTATGTGTCCTTTTTAAGACTGATTTGAACCTCATTACCTTCCAATTTCCCACTTCCTGATGTCTCCCCTCCGTCGCTGCCTACAATTGATTCCAGGAACTTGTGTTCCTCCTGTGATGCTTCCCCTGAGCACAAGCTGCACCTGGGACTATCAAAATTGAACAAACCTGGTGACGGCAGAAAGGCCGCGGCTTCACTACACCCCATGAGAGGTGACATCGGGGGTATTCTAGTTACCCAAGTCGCCCATACTCCGAAAGATTCGATTTTTTTCGGAGCTGGTTCATGTAGCTCGAAAACGATTGTCGAACGATCAAATTGATTCGATTGATTCGTTCGACCATCGTTTTCGAGCTACATGAACCCACCCCTGATTGCTATCCAAGGACGATATGGTTGTAGCAGCTAAAGTTGCTGTCCATATAAGTTTTTACTAAAGAGACGGCCACAGGATAGATTCCTGAGGAATACGGCAAAGAATCCGAAATGCTTGAGGGAACGTGTCTCGAACCTTTACGATCTAAGAGTAATTATTGAAAAATTCGGTTATAAGTTTGGTAGCCAAGTGTGAGAAATAAAATTCATTATGTAGCTTCAAACAAAGAATGCTGTAGTGAACAGCGTCAAAAGCCTTTTTAAAGTCTAGTAATACCAAAATGACAGCCACGTTTCTATCCATGTCAACTCTGATGTAAAAATAAAGATAAGAAGAATATGTCAACTAAAAAGCTCCAAATAAACCAAAACAAAAGAAAGAAGATAGTAGATAACGGGAATCAGAGTACCACTTTTGAAGAAACTGACGAACGTGTAGTGTCTACGAAAACTGGGTCCATAACTCTTGATGAAAACGACGAAAAAGTCCACGTGTGTAATATCTGTCAGTCGAAATGAAGAAAAAATACTTCTTTTTGTTTCTTCACATTGACCCAAGCTATTTCTTATTTTTGCCTAAATGTGGAATGATTCCTTCTTAGTAACCACAAATACAGGGAGCAACTTGATTTTTAATCCTAAATACCCTATTTTGCCCCACTGTCCCCTATAGCAGTCGTTTAGGTATAGGCAGCTGTTGTTACATAAAAATGTATCTGTGTAAAACCATGCATGCCTAGATTTAGATTTAGATTTAGATTAGTGTCGAAGTAAGATAATATCACATATTAATGAATAATATTAGAATCCTACAAATAACGTTAGACCAAATCCTTACAATTGCGCAAATTGCATTCTTCAAAGATCGAAAAATAATAGTCTCCTTTTTGCAAACATTTCATAGCCAAGATACACAGCTTTGCAGAAGTTATGATTGTGCGGCACCAATTGTAAGTTAAACCCATACGCTATATCTTTCAGCCTAGAAGCGAATCCACATAAATTCCCATAAGGATGGGCATCAGTTAATCCAGTAGAATTTCTATTTCTCTCGGTTATGTCAACTCTTATTAAATCTTCCGTTGGCAGAGTGGTCCCCGTTTCTAAAGCGCTCGCACCAAATTACATAAAACCCAGAGCATCCTTGAAAAATTCTCATGGCAGAGGGAATAAGAAGTACGAAAAGTTTTCAACTGAAATGCCTTCTTTCCTGTATATGCTATACCGTCAGCACGGATCCTATTCACAATTTCTAAGAGTAGTTTTCCTCATAAGTAGGTTTGGCTGGCATCTACTTAGCGGGACTAAGAGAAAGTTTTGAAGTCCCAGCCTATTTGCTGTTGTCCTTTATTGTTATTATCAGCGCATTCAAATCGTTTCAAGACAATAAAATCAAAGGACGAGTAAGGAAAAACGTTCCACTAGAAGGAGGTTAGTGGATATACGAAAGCTTAAACGAGAATAAGTGTAGAAACAAGGAGGCGGATTGAAGGGCTCAAAGCCCCAGGGGCTCTGGAAGACCGATGGCGCCACACAAATCTCCGCCAGGGCTTTTGCTTGTGGCTGTTGTTTTTGACATTTTTTTTATTAGTATATAACCTACAGGAAATGCCAAAGATTTTCTCATCCGTTTATCGGCATTAAGGTATTAATTTGGGCTACTGTCAAATGAACTTTATGTTTTCCACCGTATACCTGTTCATTCTGGGTTACCTATAAAGAAAATTTGAAAAAGTTAAGAAATGGCATCTCCTTCATTTGAGGAATTATCTATAAAATCCTTATTCGTGTAATAAATAATATAAAAAGCTTAAATTTTTTGAGAACATGAAGGCAGCAAGCGTGACCTAGGTTGGACACCGAGGGAATAATACAAAATGCCGCTGAAGATTCCCCACCTCACGACAAATCCATTTAATAGGTCTCTGATGGCGATGTGACTTCTAAGACTAGTTTGTAATTTTTAACAAACCTGAAATAAGGTATAGAATCTGGTATGCACTCTTGGATTCCTACAGTTTGGCACAAAATATATTACAACTTTTGAATTTGATGACCAGAACTCTTTATTTCTCGCGGCACTTTGATCTCTTATATAAAGTACTCGAAACCTAATGGCAACGTGATATGAGCGCAAATAACCCATGTCGGGGATAAAAGTTTGAAGGTAATATCAGTTGTTTATTTATTTTTGTACCCCAGATGTAGGGTATTATATCTTTGAGTAAACATTTGTAATGCATAAAAATATTCATGACACACAGAAATAAAGTATATCGCCATTGACGGGAGAAGAAAAGAAATTTTTTAATACGTGTTATCTTGAGAATGCTGGGAAGGTCAAGTTCGAAGATGAACCAATTTGGATAACACCTTCATTGGGTTGCCATATGAAACCTCCAGCTATATCAAATAAAAAATTGATATTTTTCTTTTAAAACCAGATCGCTTCAAAATAGATACAACTCGGCACACAAATGCTTTAGTAGTCCTGGCAGAAACTTGACAAAATCGAGCAACCCGTTCATGGGGATGCCATATGAAAATTTTATTTATTAAGTAGAAACTCTCCTTTCAAGTCGGCAATGTTAATTCTTTTCAAAAGTTTTTTCGGTCGTCATAAAAATACGCATATATAGGTTTTCGAGGTCGTTGATTGTCAATCTGGAGTCGCATTTTTGAAATTCCAAATGACAGATCCAATATGGCGGACAAGATTTCCTAAATGTCAACGGGGAATTTGCAAAATGGCGTATATGTAGTCCTTTCGGAGTTCTAATTATAAATTTGATATTAACTTTTAAGAGTTCAAGATGATGGATCAAATATGGTGGTCGAAAATGTTAATATTTTTACGAGTTTTTGCGGTCTTCAATAAAATACACCTATATGGATATTTCTAGAATGACGGACGTGACAAACGTACTAATTATTTTTGTAATATCTTCAAAGACTTAAAGTGAGATTACTTCTCGATTCGAAATATTTAATTAGATGAAAATAAGTTTTTTTTTTATTTTTTTATTATTATTAAGTATGAACGGTATTGTACAATTAAATACACATCTTTTACGCTTGTACAAGACTGAGAAAGAAAATAAAATTAAGAACTGAACAAAAGAAAGAAAGTAAGACACTCCTAATAAGTAAAAAAAAGTAAAATAGAAAAACTACAGGAAATACTGACCAAGATAAACTTAACTAGTTGTACAAAGGTGATAACAGTAACCATAAAACTAGCTGATAACATTAGTACTAGATGTTCGAAAATCCGCCTATAGACAGCGACAAAGGTGCTCGACGGTACCGACGCCTTGATACCCGAAGGCAAAAAATTATAGTGCTTAACCGCATGACTGAAAAACAGGCGTTTAGCAATTAGAAGACCCGACCTAGGCAGAACAAAATTACATGTCCTATCAGATCTGGAAGGTTGAAGTGCATTATAAAGGTAGCCAGGGCACTGAAAATTTATAATTTTAATTAGCATAATTAATAATTGAAAATTCAGAAATTTTTCGAGGCTATTATTGAGAATAGAGCAGGCATACATGGTCAAATCTGCGTTATAAATATATCTAACAATTGAGTTAAACGCAATCGACAGTTTGCCAAATTGTGACTATCAAGTTTTCCAACCACTTCGCACCCAAAAGTTATAAAAGGAATGAGAAGAGATATAACAAGATACAAACGAACATTCAAAGGGGTGAAATAGAAGGGACAGCTGTACATCATCAGCATAAAGATGTAGTTTACCGCGCTCGATGAATTCAAATAAGTCGTTAATAAACATACAGAAAAGTAATGGGCCAAGAATAGATCCTTGGGGAACACCAGAATTTACACTCAAATCGGAAGAGTGCTTTTCATCAGAGAACACGGTTTGAGCTCTGCCCGTGAGGTAGTTATAAATTAATTTGATTGCATGAGGGGTGAAGTTGAATTTCTTAATAAGTTTTTCACAAAGAAGTACATAATTAACCGTATCAAAAGCTTTGGACAAATCCAAGAGCACTAAAATGACGAGTAACGAGAAATATGCATAAACATTATTTTTTCCAAAACTTAACAACAAAAAAGATTTTCTACAATTACAGACGTGACAAAAATGGAACTACTTTTTACAACGTCGAGCTAGATTTTAAAACACTTATGAAATTTAAAAATTACACCGGTTTAAGAGTTTTTTTATTTATTATTTATTTAAATAAAAAACAGTACAGAAGTGCGATAGAGATCGAACTTTAGAAAGAGGCAAATGTATACTCAAATCACCATCACGGAGGCCGATCAAGTCTTGTCAGGAGGACACCACTGCTGAACTAAGGACAATAAGCCTCTTCCAAAGATTTCTGGTGTTGCCAGGAGAGGAATGAAGCGGTTCTTACAACAGGGCTTCACATATGAAACAGCACAGAAAACTCCCAATAAAAGGGTGGAAAGAAGAGATTCCGAAGAAATGGATTCACTTTTAATATGACATGAAAAAATCCTTTTCTATGAACAGAAAAAAACAAATGTAAATTACTTGAGTAATAGCTCCACCATGGCCCCAACTCGTAATGGAATGATTCATCCATTTCTCGGAAAAGAAATTAATTTTTTAATTTTTTAGTAAACCGAGCTAATCAAAACTATCAGCTGTAGATAGAAGCAACTGCATTAACTTTGCTAAACGAGTAACGAGTATCATAATTGAAAACTTTCAACAAGCACCAAAAATTCTAGATATTGTGATTCCAAAAAAAAGTAAAGAAACCCACCCTAAAATAAATGCGCACATTTCCGCCCCGCTTTTGCGATTGCATTTTTTTATTTTAAGCCACTCTGACATTGAAGACTGCAAGGTAACAATATTGCTGTTTGCCCAAGAACAAATACCACCGCATTGGAAGCTTCGAAAAAAATTCAAACACCACCCCAGCTATAATTGATTCTACACGAGCCCGTTTGCATTCTATTCGCTTTTTATGCTTCATAGACAACAGAAATAGCTTTGCTCTGTTCTACGTTCTAGTAAAAAAAAAATCTCAATTTTTCGTGATACAAACACCTGCAAATGATGCCATAAAACAAGTTTCGAGCGTAAACTTTGCATTTTGAAGCTCCGCCAGAAGAGGCCGATCATTCGATTTGAAAGGGAAATGACTATGTTATGCTGACTATGCGCTACTTTGTTTCTAAGCCAGTTTTGAAATTTGTGAACTTGTGCTGATGGTTGACCACCTACCTACCTTTTTACATAGAAGATGACTTTACGGCCGTTTAATTCACTGAAGGTGGATATTTTTGCCTTAAGTATTCAAATAAGGTAGCCCTTTTCAAGGTGACCCATAAAAAGTGGTCTTTGCGTAACTATCGACATCGTTAAGTTTTTGTTATGTTGCGCCGTAATTTGACGTATTTTACGTTGCGTAAAAGGAACTATTTTTATAAAATTCGAAAAGAAAAAATGAAGCTATGCTGGAAAAGTTTTCACGGTCAAGCAAACTTGATAACCTTGATTTCCTGCTATTCGTGATTCGAAATAAGAAAAAAAATATAAACATTGCGCGGATTTGCAATTGCCAAGTCGTAGAAAATAGCACACATCTCTTATGGGTGCAAAATTGCAAAATTTGCATAGGGTTCGCACGTTCAAGTACTTTTTGCTGCTTTTCTGAAAAATATGTTAATTTATTTCACACGGTGTGTCGTATTTTTTCAAAAAGCGTTTTACAAACTTTTATAGCCGTATGACACATATTTTTGTTGTGTTATTGAAGCAATTTCGGGAAATTTTTGAGAATTAAAAACAAATTCTGTTCGTTACGAAAACGAAAATATTCCAAGAGTTCGTATTTTATTTGCAGAAATGCAACTTATATGTTTGAAAAGTTATCAGAATCGACTTCAATTTCCAATTTGACCCGATAAAATAGACGAAAATAATGTGCCCAGCTCTAATCATTAATTTGCTAGCAATTTATTATATTAGCCTTGTCTAATCTCTTAGGCTGTGTGGTGTAAACAAACCGGCACACTTATGATCGGTAGTTGAGTATATTTTTACTACATCAACTACTTTATCTGGTAGTTTCGAAGTCGAAATTAATACCTAGGCCTGCACTAGATGTGGACATTTTAGTTTTTATCTACGTTAAAATAGAACAACAAAGGCCAGTTGAGTTCATCAATAAATTCTAAATATTAACGAATATTGATGACACTAAAACTATAAAATCTAACTAAACAGACGTACAAAAACCTTCAGAACGTTGCAAGCACACGTTTTTACGAATTATATTCTCATTTGATAGAATTTTCACAATACAAGATCAAAGTAGAAAATTTGTCTGGTTTCTGTTTAAATGTGGTTATGAAAATTGTGAACTATTTCGACAACAAAATGCTGTTGTTCAGTATATTTTTCGCTCCGGTCAAATAGCTGTAAGGAAACTTGAACAGTGTTTTGTCTAATCTTCCAGACACAAAGATATTTAGATCAAATAGGAGTTCACATTGCTTTACAATGTTGCGCTGCTACAAAACGCGTTTTGTTCTTTATATAGGCAGTTTACCAAAAAAGTTATTAAAAGAGAAAAAATAAAAACAAAAAAAAACGTGGACCTTATCAAACTTATATACAGGGTGTTCCTTAATATGGTCACCCCATGTAAAGATACAGTTAAAAGTAATTCTCAGATTTTTAACCTGTTTCGAAAATGGAATAGCCTCGTTGTTTAGTAAAATTGGGGGCAATATATTGGTATCAATGACGTTTTTATACTCTGGCTTTTCTTAGGGTTTAGTACTAGCCCAAGAGTAAACGAGACCAAGATCACCATTCACCACGAATTTCAGTCCTAGGGGCTGATATATTTAATTACGCGTCGTCCGCGTATTTAATAATGTTACATTTTAACCCCACAAGCTCTAGATCATCTATATACATGCATAACAGAAGTGGGCCCTAAAGTGAACCTTGCGGCACACCCAGCGACAATCTTATGGGATTCGAGATCTCACTCTTTGTGTATACACACTGTATTCGATTATTAATATAATTTTTCAGCAAGGTAATATGTAGGTATACCAGCAAATCTGAAGCGGACCACTAATTTTTTAAGAAGGACATTATGGTCGACCGAGTCGAAGGCTTTACTGAAGTCCAGCAAAACAAGTAGAATAGCTTCGTCGGAATCGATATTGTTCCTGATATCCTCATTCAATCTTAACATTGCAGAAAGAGTACTGTAACCTTTACGAAACCCGTTTTGACTTGAGTTTTTATCTATTTTCTTAAATAACTTTAAAACTATTTATTTTAAAATTATAAAACAAATATATTTCAGACAATATAAAAAATACATTTCATGTACCGTGTGATATCATTTTGCAATTTTTTTTAATTTTTTACTTTGGCCCCCAAAAGTGACCCCCATATTCAAAATTCATTTATTTACGTTATGCGTCCGTATTTGGGTGAACGGTGGAAAATCTGTTAGTCTATCGTAGTTATGTGTCCGAGATGAAATGAAGAGATGTGTTTGAAATGAAGAATTATATTATGTAATCAATGTAGGTAGTTAAACCTAAACGTAACATTTACTCTTATTCTGCCACTATGCACTTGTTCGGTGGTCAAATACCATTTAAGGTAGGTAGATTGTACCAAAAATAGATTCTCTGCTTCTGTTCGGGAAAAATGAATAGTACTTACACAAAAAGGATTTGTTTGTCCTTCGTTCTGTAGGCCCACGCATACGCACAGAAAATTATGTAAATTTACATATTATTTAGTATTAATGACATAGCGGACAGAAATTGTATTCTATGCCTCTCACGAATTAACAAAAAATATGTTTCTTATAATAACACGCTTGGCAAATACGAACTTGATAATTTGTTGTGTTCCCATTTCCAGGCAAATTACTCCCCAACCTAAAACTAGCGCACAGTCGGTATCACCAGAGAATAGGGCCACAGTATTGCTTCACAAGTCCAGCGAAACATTTGCATAAATAGCAAATAACCTAGTTATGGGTGTCGGTCAAATAGGGACATAAACTTGTTGAATATATTTACACATAAAATATTTATCGAAATTTTTTCTTACATAAAGCGAAAGGTGTAAAATTCGCGTATAACTATATACTGACCGAGACAGACACACAGACACACATACGTAATTTGTACTCCCCGGGAAGAAAAAAAAAATTTTATTTATTTGGAAGGATTCAATTTGAAAAGGTGCGGACCTTACCGATTCAGGTGATATAAAAAAAAGAGGAACGTTTTATGGCCGTTGTGCGTTACTAGATGCCATTTGGTGTGCCACCAACATGTTTTCCGGTTGCATGCTTCCACCACGCAAGAAGATATTTTGCTTTAAAGAACAAACGCTGAATATAGTGGCGATAAAATGAAGGATATTACTGTGATGAAAATGTTGATAACAAGGATTACTTGAATTTTACTTACCAGTGCCAGTGCTGTGTTATTTCGTTATCTTTTACTATTAATAACCTAACGCTCGTGGAATATCTTTTCCGGTTGTCCTAATTACTCGGTTCGGTACTTTGCAAAATAACTCCATAATTATGACCTTATGATTGTATTGTGTAAATTACGCCAAAACTTAATAACAGACAGAAGATCATTTCCCAATTCCTTTCATTTCGTTTCTTTCTAATTTTGTAATTCTAATGATTCTAGAGATACGAGATATGAACTTCCTACTTATCCGAAGTTTGAAAATTTGTAGCTATTGCTATTAATTATTTTATTGTGAAGTATTCCTGTTACTTCTTAGCCCCAAACAGTGCATTACCCTATCAATTCATATTAACACAATTTTCTACAAGATTTCCTCACTCAAAAAACTTATAAATCGTCCACTACTGGCCCAACAATTTCACTTTTGGCATTGTCGGAGAAATAAAGGGTGAAAAAGGACAAAAAAATGAATTTAGAAAATTTTATGGACCTCAAATTGTAACAATAACTTTCTCCCAGTGACGAATTTAAATAAGTCAACCATATTTTCCCACCTACCCACTATTTCTAGGGTAAGGCGACATGGGTAGAGGGTAGCAAGAACCATTTTTCAAAAATTTCCCTTTGCAAGTGTTTCAGTTATCGTCCTCTGTTAAGTGAGTATTTACTAGTGTAACAACAGAATTCTTCTCTGCATATGCATCTAAGGTTCATAAATCATTCCTTAACAAATTTGCTGCCACATTTACGGTTTTTCTCTTACTTGAGAACATCACGAGTAATTTGAACGTAGATGAGAGGCCCCATTTAAAAGCTCTCTCAGAACAAATGCATTTTAGCACGTGATTCTCTCACTAAAGCTTTTATGCTAATTATGGCATTCAACGTATTAACGATAACCAAAATACTTTTTCTTCATCGGTAATGGTTATCGGTAATAGAAAAAAAACATTTTTTCATCAAAAATGATTATCGGTAACCAACAATTTAAAATTTTCTGGCTGTGATTATTCACAACCAGAAAACTTTAATTCGAGAGAGTCATTAATATAACTTTTTTGTATTAAGATTATAACAGTTATGACCATGCCTATATTATCAGAAATGGCTTCAAAATAAATAGGCTAATAACCTTTGTCATGCGACTGCTAGAAATATGTAAAGAAGGCATAAATCTTTTTTGTGGTCTTATGGTCAAGTGTCACGGATTAAATAATACAGTGTATTAGACAGTTGTGAAAAATATTCGTACTGCAGCGAGTGCAATTTTTCGTCAGTTGAGTCGTAAAACCGTTGAAGAAAGAAAAACAATTAAATGTACAAAACGGAAAGTCAGAAGAAAATTTGTCCGTTTCCGGTGATGGCATTTAAAAAAAAACTGTGAGTTTTCATCGTTATTTGATGCAACAACCCTTATCGGACACCAGACGGGGCTGGTTCTTAATCTCGTGGAAACATAAAAAAATGCACCAAAATATATCGGATTGGCAGGGAAAATGGAAAATGGAAGTTGGCCTCCATTACAGAAACGTTTTCGAAATCAGAAGAACAATTTGTTGTAAAATATACAAATTACATTGATGACGCTGATTCAAAGATATTTAAAGCGCTTTTGGATTTAAGATCATATGACGAAGAAGTGATTTTGAAAAAAGTGAATGTGTTGGACATGAGGAGAAGAGAATGGGCCCCCAGTTGTGAGACATTAAAAAAACATGAAATTTGGTGGAAAAGGACAATTAACAGAGGTACCTATCAAAAAATCGACAAAGTACTGAGACGTTGCGATAAAAAAAAACATTCTGACTCGGTCAGTGGCCGCAGAAAGATGGATTACTCTCACCACTCTTACCACATATAATCCGCTGATGAAAACTCCACGAGTTTCAGCACCATTTTGCACTATCGGAAATTGTTCAGGAACATCTTTTACTTATTTATCAATATCTGTCTAGAGACAACGAAGGCTATAGTCCTGTGCTGAAAATTATGGAAATGTTAGGTATTGTAATTGGATAGCGATGCAAAGATCGGCTTCGTAATATTATTATTATTATATTACTGTTGGGAGGTTGACCATATGTTAGACACTGCGACGTAGAGAAGATCTATTATGCCAAGCCTCCTATTACTAGAAAAGTCTATCTGCCTTCCTGCAAGGATTTGATCTCATCGGGACATTCACCCAGAATGTATATGGAAGTCTCTTCGTCTTTCAAACCAAGACGACAATCCGTCTCACGAGATAGGTCCATTTTATAAAGGTAATATCTTGATGGTCAGACAGATATCCCGTAAGCAACCTAAGATCCGCTTTGCATAAGGCGATAGTTTTATAGACGCAGGGTCTGACAAAGTGACAAGCTCTTTAGCTTGACACAGTTCTGGGACATTTTCCCAATAAGACTGCTGAAGACCCCTAACCGATTTTCCTATAACAGTTTTTGTGGTCGACCAACCAACACTACAGAAAGGCTCGGGACCATGGAATCGGGAAGATGGCCAGCTTGTCAGCAGCTTATCAGTCCCCCCACCTACGCTTCGATGACCCGGTACCCAACAGAATGCAACTCTGTTATTGGAGACCAGACGATGCAGGGTTTCAAAATGCTGCCTGACAAGCTTCGGAAGCACCAGAATGAAAGCACCCTAAGCGCCGCCTGGCTGTCAGAGAAGATGATGATGTTGGCACCTTTCAGACCTTTGTTAAGGTTTAAAAGAGCACATGTCGCAATGGCATGGATTTCGGCCTGGAAGACGGTGTGCCATATGCCCATCGCACCCGAGACCTAGTTTCGGGACCAATAATTCCCGGTTCCATGATCCATTTTCAGCCTGTCAGTGAACCATTTTAGGCTCTTAGGATCAAGATAAGTTGGGAAAAATGGTAACACGGTTATCCACAGTAAATAATTTTATGAAGCGATATTAGTAATCGTCGATAGGTAAACTCCGAGAGCGAACAGCCAAGAACATTGTTTCTGTACTCAGAAATATGACCAAATCGCCTAAATAAACCGGACACAATCATTAAGCGCAACGTTTAATTTCTGGAGCAAAACAAGCCCAAGTGCGGGTACAAAAGCTTCCATTAACAAAATGAGGAGGAAGAAGAGATGTAACAAATAGCGTTCGAGTATCAGTTGACAGGATACTAGTAGATAACCAAAGACAACACAAACCTCCATAAATTTTACCAACTGTGTATCCAACGTGCTCACAACACTTCATTTCTGAATTCATAGAAATACCCAAATTTTTCACACACTCATGAAAGGAATTAAAACAATAAGAATTCACTAAGACTTCAAACGATTTAAATGCAAGCAGTTTTCAACGGGCCAGTCTGAAGCCTTCCTCAGATCCGAATTAGTTAAAGTAGAGCTGCATGTCGTCAGCATATACAATTTTCAACAACTTCAGGAAGGTTGTTAATATAAAAGCTGAACAACAGGGGACCCAGAATTGATCCTTGAGGTACTCCACTATTTAACCCCAGTGCATCTGACCTTTTGTTCCCCACCCTGACACACTGGACTCGAGATGATCAAAAGCAAGGATAACCTAGCCGTACATCAACAGAGCGGCGCATGTCAATCAATTCACTGAGGTGCAAGTATAGAGTTATTCCCAGTTCAATGAATCATAATCAGCGCGATAGTTCCTATACGAAAAAACATTTGAAAAATTGTTATTATTGCAACAAAAATGTTTCCTATGATTCTCAGTCCGATCGAGGGCTATTTTTCTTGATGACGTTCACCCAGCCTTTATCAAATTATTACTGCCAGCGGTTCTATCCACACTTACATTTATCTACAACACCATTATTACTAAATCTACATTTCCTTATTTTTGGAAATCAACCAAAATAGTACCTCCTTTAAAGTCGTGAAAACGCAATAACATAGAATACTGCCTTTCCTGTCTAACCAGGTGCTCTATATCTTTTAATCTGAGGTGAATGCAATTACCACAAAACATAAAATAACAAAAAAAATCAACTGAGAGTTCCACATTTGACTAATACTATTGGATTGTTACTGCCCACAAGCATCGGTAGTAGTCGAGCTTTTTTTCTTCCAATTCAAGCGCACTATACCCGAGAAATTGATCAGAAAAAAAGCAAGTTGCCAATTAGGCATTTTTTTCTGAATAGCTGTTGCGTATCTGTCGTCCGTTTGATTGCTGCAGAGACTGTGCAGCTTGAGGCCCCATCTTACGCAACGCTTTTCAGAATAATTTTCACATCAGAGCACCACAAAAATAACCCATATCTCGACCTATGTAAAGGGCCTCAACAAATCATTCCGCCTAAAATTTAATAGCCTTGGAACGGTTAAGTGCGACATAGCACTCCACAACCAGTTGGGAAAGTACAACCAGCGCCAGCCAGCCAGCCAGCCAGCCAACTAGTCCGTCCAACTAAATTTAAATTGACCGACTACATGGAAGCGGGAAGTCGAAATTCTCCCAAGAATCGAAAGTGTTTCCTTTGGAGGTGAACTTGAAACCTTTAAAAAATCGTAGCTTTTGCTAACACCCACGGGCGATAGATAAAGGTAATTTATATGCTTATGGTGCACATATTTCGAATCAATTGGCGACGCAGGGCCATGAAGATAGCGCTCATCAAGGCTTGTGATTACCTCATCGCCCTACGAATTATGCATTCGTGTACGCCTGGTTATGTAGGGCTGGCTCCCTCTGCCGCCTTTCGCCATCTACAACTATAGAAATAGAACAATGTCGTTGCTCCGCACAAGCTCCGCATTCAATCGCAGCAACCAAAAACGAGGTTGAAAAAATAGGTCATGTCATGAAACGCATTGTGGTCGAGTGTGTTGAGATGTTGAGAATTCCCCGTGCGTTAGATGTAGACCGAAATCTGAAAAATAATTAAACGCACACCAGGGCACTGCAAAGTGGAGTTACAGAACAGAGGAGGCCTATGGATGGCCCTTAGCCGCTGCTCTTTACTGGAGGAGGCAAGTAACTAGTACTAGAGCCGAGCACTTGGCGGTTTAATGACGCGTGAGGGCAATTTCTAAACGAAAACTATGCAGCATATGCCCTCGCCCCGAGCGCATTGCGTCAATTCAAATTGAGAAATATTGCACAACGTTTTGGACTGCCTTGCTTAAATGCGTGAAATTGTAATTTAGAAGTACACACGTAGGGCAGCTGGCTGTAGCAATCAGATTCTGCGGGGGAATGCCGAGTTCTAACTAACCAGAAGAGCTGGAAATATGTTCGATTGGTAATTAACCCGTTTACTTAAACCGGTGTTCTTCTCGACCTCAGAAATTTGGAAAAGTTACCGAACACCTTTACCTAGCAGCACGACTCTTAAGGCAGATACTTCATTCATGACCTGCAGAATAAAGCCGAATATACTGAAATTTTATGGAATAACATTTGTTAGTGTTACTGTTTTAATAGCAATATTCAGAACATAATCCCAATACGTTAGAAATATTCTTAATATTCTGAAACATATTGAAATATTGATTAGAAAAATAAAGTGATCTTGAGACATTATTTCCAGGTACGATCGGTAATTCGATTGGTGACTGATAGCTTGGTAACTCGGGCGCCAAAACAATACGAATTTTTGGAACGGCAGTAAAGAGGAACCTTACAACAGCGATTGCCTGGGTAGTCTTCTCTCCAGGCCAGCGACTTACGGAACGAAAGAACAGGGCCTGTAGAGTCCAAAGCCGTGGTGCCTTTTAGATTCCTCTCTATGGTCATAGACTAACTTAGTTAGTCTATGCTATGGTGCTTATTTTCCTCGACACGAGTACTAAGTCCAAGCAGATTAACCTACTGATCCTATGGACGGGAAGTGCGCCTTGGGTAGCCGGACTTATTTTGCTCACGCTAACGCTCAGGAACCTATTCAGATAGGTTTGCAGAATTTCGGTGCAGGAAGCCAGAGATCTAGATCACGTGATCTGTTTAACTGACTCGCGACTTACAATCTTCGTGGGAATCATATGATGAAGGAAAATCTTACTCCACGAAGGGAAATATTATTCGGATCCTGTGTTCGATTCTCGTGTACACTGATTTTTCATATTTTTTCTTTTATTGTTAACGGGATAAGGAACTAACCTGAATGTGGGACGGCGAAGCTTTTTATTCCAGTTCACTTCGTTACAATCTTCCCACTGAAGAATGAAAATGTGAACAATTGACACCGTGCAATAAAAAAGTTTCTAAAAAAGAAGATCTTACTCCGACGGAGATAAAACTTTTTCGCTGTAGATGGGAGGCAAGGATAACATTGACTTAGTGAAGGGAGTTAGTACTCCCAAGTACAATCTGCACGTATCATCCTCTACGATCCCCGTTCTTTTGAGGTTTTTTTTAAAGTTCCCGTCTGCAGTGGTCAGAGAAACCAGTATCCTCACTCCATGCTTATAGCTTTTCTTTTCGGTGAACCGCTCGACAATTTAATTTCTTTCTTAGCCTATCGGCAGGCTGTCATATTTTTAGATTTTTCGGTGTTCTTTTATGACCTATTTCTCGATCAGCTCCTACACCATGCCTACTCCAATTGAGGAGCACGTCAACTTTTTCATTCCGCGTTCGCTCCTTATGTGCCCTCTAAGGCAACAAAGTATCACCTTGGTTTCTGAAGCACACCCATTGAGTTTTAATACACATTTTGTCACGAGGAATGAATTCACCACCAAGCGATCCACGTATCTGGTTACAGCTTCCTTGGCTAGTACTGTGGGAAATTTTGCCTCCATGCGGCTGGCTCTTCCTTAAGTACAATCCAAACCCACAAACATTTCTGCCTAATATACCGAGGGGCATTTGGTATTTCCTCAGACTTATATAGCAGTCCACATTTAGGTTTAAAGTGAAGATTCCTGCCGTACTAAGTAAAGATTTCTTAGTACTTCCCTTCGCACGTCCCTTCTGTGGGAGTAATCCACAACTAATGAAATTTTTGTGAAACCTTTCAGTTATCCTGATCCTATTGGTCTTATCCTTGGACATAGTGAGCTCCCTAACTTCTTTTACGCGATGCAATATTTTCCTTTCCATTACGTAGTCCTTGACGATAACCGTGTACTGTCCTGCTGTATTCTAAATGCTTCTCTATTGCCATCTTTTTCACAAATAGGTCTAGGGTTGCAACCACAAGAAAATTTCTGGCGCAGTTATGGTGCAAAAATGCTCATAATTTCTATGCACGGCATCCTTTGCACTTTATCCAGTTGTCGCCTAACGCTTACCTGGAATGCCTTTGGCCACCAGATCATTACCGTATTTTGTTTTCCTCTACTTTAGCAGTATGTGCCCTGATGAAAGCCTAATGATAAATATTCCTCGAAGCTATGGTACAATGGCTTCTTTGCCAACGTATAGTTTCTTGAAAACTGTACCTCGACTAGAACCCTGTTCGTCTCCTCCAATATTTCCGTCAGTTTTTCTGTCCCATCACAAATTAATCCAACTTTCGTGCTTGGACCTTTAGTGACTATCTTCTGTAGTCTACTGACCTCTGAGATGGTCTCCAGTTGAAGAAATTTTTAACACGTTGAGTGCGGCAATTAGCATAAAAGCTTTCGCGAGAGAATTGCATGTTAAAAGGCATATGTACTGAGAAAGCTTTTAAATATCAGTCCCTGGAGACTGATGCCGCACTCAACGTGTTAAATAATGATACGGACCGACCTTGGTGGGTTCAATTGGCCTCTTGGCAACTTTCGACATTGCATTTTCCATCTCGCACACGACACTTCGGATACGTTAAGTCGTTTTAGCTAGTCCGTCGTCGGTCGCAGTAGGCGAAAATAAATGCCCCCTCAAATTTCATAGGGGCCGATTTCCACAGGGAGTCGAGTTCTCGACTTAGCTGGGTATACAAATCCTCTGTTTTGTAATTTAATTTTGTAATTTAATGAATCTATCTTGGTCTGATCTTCCAGCAAGGGGGGCCTAATGGCAGTTCATCTATATCTAAATGAAATATTCAAACGCTTTTTTCAGTAAAATTATTTTTCCAAATTTTAGGTGCCTCTAAAATCCAAACTCTTCGACCAGTCTCAATGAAACTTTACATGACTATTCCAGACTCACGTTTACATTTATAACTAAAAAAAACACAAAATAACACAAAATTGATAATACAGTACTTGGGACAGAAATATTTAAGGAGATTTCGGTACCTAATTACAGGTAGATGTTATGAATTCTATAACTTCTATTTTGCTTATCGACTGTGTGGATATCCAGTTACAGTGGCACTTCCATCAGAATATTTCCCGCTTTTCAGAGTGTCAGGTTCCTTGTTTATTGTAAACGGGAAACAAGATGAGCAAGAACTACAAAACTGCAACAATGATTCGTCCTTTTGATAATCCAAGAATTCCCCTTGTGAATGCAGAGATAAATAAGATATCTATTCAATAATAGCTTTCACGCAAAGATAAAAGTGTAGTATTTCGCAAAAAAATTCTATTTCTATATATTAAAATTTTCAAGAAAAAAAATCCCAAAAAGCATGAAATACGCACTTCTGGAGTCATTGAACTGACGACTCACGATGCAATGGCATCTACAAAAACTTGTAATCTTTCCGGATTCATAAGCAAGCCCAGGCCCAGCGCAAAAGGTGTACACCAATTACTTGCGAATGAATGATACTAGGAAGCAGAGAGCGTTTCGTGTTACACCAGCCAAGCCAAGTGAGAATAACCACAAGAAAAAATATTTCGAGGGGCCACAGAAGCATTAGAATAGTGGAATCGTTCTCGAAATTATCCACAGCGCAGAAAAAGTGAAGATACGTTCTGAATTACGAAATAAGGAAGCCCACTTAGCACTCATTGCGTAATAATTAAGGTGGAAAGGATGGGATGAGAACCAGGTTGTAAGGATCGTACCGAAAGCACAGTCCAACCAGGAAAAACATTGCGGAAGGATGTTTTTGTGCATTCGTTCACCAGCGCCAAAAGTAAAACAAGTTTCTTCGGGCTGGTAATCACTGAAAAAGGGAAAGTAGAACGTGTACATGGCTATGTGAGGAAAAGATTTTGTCAGGGATTTTTACCAAAAATAACTTTCCCTTTAGCATTTACCAGCTGAGCATAAATTAATTTACAACCACAGCGAATAACAATTATTTTTTCGTTTCGGATCCAGGTAATTTAATAAGCGGCGAGGTAATTATCATCTCAGCTTGGATGCTTTGTTTTGATTTGGACGTTTCGAATAATCCTGAAAGAAATAGCTTGTTTTTAAATGAATTAAGCCTCGCACGTGGTTTCAGATGTTTCTGGAAACTGTTATCAATCATTTTAATAATCTGTCGATCGGTGATTCTTTCATTTGAGGAAGTCATATACTGATTTATTTGCCTCATCATCAGAAGCCAAGCAAAAGTTTATGAAAATTATCCTTTATACCATAAACATAACACCGACGAATTGGGCGAATAGCGAACAACTACCCAAGAAAATTCGCTGTCATATTTGCCAGTCGTTTAGGACACAAACACAATTGTTTCAAATAACACGTCACCAAAGACAAAAACACTCACTTCTTATTCTTCTTTAAACTATGTTAACAAGTGAAGTGTTTCGTTATTCTATTGGTAACCCCGATAAATCTTTTGGCAGCACTGCATAGTCGGAACTGGAAGTTGTCATTTCCAAATTTGTTCAGTGTCATTTAATAGCTTGCTTTAAAAGATTTTACAGCGAAAATTTTTACAAGTTGTTCATCGTTCGTCGCAATTGTGTTTAGGATATTAAAGTAAATAAGATTTTCACCAATTTTTAATACAAATCCTACAATTTGTTTACAGGTTACTACATGCACCTTATTCACCTCTACGCTATTTGCCTGGCCGACATTGAATGGGGCGGGAGTTTCCGCCGGCTTTTCACACCTATGGATGCCACGTGTTTTTAGAATCCCCGAACTCTTCAGTACAATTAGACAAAACCACTTGAACCTAAAAAAATTAAAAAACTACATTAGATAAACCACTACTTTGGTGGTCATGGTACTACGACATAGAACCCCTTCGTTCCAAATATTTCACTGCAATCTAATATAATGGGAAAAGTACTTCTAGGTTTTTTATGTCATCCTACCCCAATTAACTTCTACCCGGCGATCCAATTCCATTCCCGGATTTTTCATCTCCTTCTGCTTATAATTTACGTTCGACACCTTCTTTCCCGTAACCTTCGCCTTCATCCTTCTCGTTCGTCACGAGTTTTAACTGCTACAACAAATAACTTAAACTTAAACTAAATTGTCGAATCCATGGATTTGCTGATGCTTCAAATCATACAGCAGAATGTCTATATCCGAGTCGTCGATGATGAAGGACATAATATACATGTAAATCTACTTATTGCGAAATCTAAAGTCGCACCTGTAAAGCCCATAACATTTCCTCGACTTGAGTTATTCGGCACAGCCTTTTGGTTCAAACAATCAAGCGTACAAAGGAAGACATCGAATTCAATGAAGTCCCTATCTTCGCATGGACAGACTCTTCTATTTTATTATCTTGGATAGGCAATCATCAAAGTAAATACAAAACGTACGTCGCCGACAGGGTCGCAGAGATCCAGGAAATCTTGAACAGTGATACATGGAAGCACGTAATATCAGAGGACAATCCCGGTGATTGTAATTTAAGACTCACAGTTAATAAATTATGACCTCTAATGGCATGGGCCCAGCTGGTTGCAAGAAAATGTAGACAATTGACTAAAGTCTAACGCTTTTGTTGTACCGGAGTCAGAACTTGGTAAAAATTCAACTAGAATCAGATAATTTTACAACGAAATTCTCCTCATTTTTGAGTCTAGCAAGAACTATCGCATACTACCGCAGATTCATTAACCATTGTCGTAACCAAACAGTCTCAGAAAGAACTAATAGCCATTTAACGAGTAAAATACTAGTAAAAGTAGTAGAGAAGGGTCTTACACTCTTACACACATTTCTAGACAAGGATGAAATTTTATGTGTATCTCAAAATCTTTTCTGAGAAATTAAAAGGTCAAAATTTTACACGACCTTTTCCAAATTTTCGCAAAAAAACAACAAAAAACAAAATTCGAAAGTTCGCAATTAAGGTGTATATATGAGGAAAACTTCAGGTAAAAGGGAACAAACAAATTTTTTAAAATTTTGCAAATCGCCAAACATCAATAAACAAAATCTAATTTGCTTAACCAAATTCTCTTTACAAAAATTCAAATTTTTAAATCCAAGCGCCACTGGCAATTCTTTGAAAGACATTCTAGTCTTTCAACAAGGGGCAGTATGTCCAGTCTTCACTGAAAAATATAGTCACCAGTTTCAAACTCTCAATCAAATTATGGGAAACCTTCTAGCTCCTAGGATGAATATTTCACACCTTTTTCAATATACAACATGGAATTTCGAGGTAAGGTGAAAATCCTGTTTACATTAGATCATAGTTAATACAAATTGTGTATGATTACAGGTGAGACTGAACAGCAGGTATATTGAATATAGCTGTATTTATGTTGAATCTAGAAATAAATTAAGGATCTTTGCAGAATCATATGTTCATCATACAACACGTAGTGAAATAAAATCTATTGATTCCTGTGGTTCTTTTTTTTTCAGATCATCACGTCCCTAAAGGCTTGCTCCATAATGCACCATTTTAATACTTCAGAGTCATGCATTACCTAAAGTTATTAAATTCCGAGTTTGTGTATCAATAAAAACGAAATCACATGTAAAATAAAATGGCAATAATTTAGGACGAAGAATGAAGTAACAGTGAAAACAAAAATATATTCTATATTTAAATATTAGATATGGAGTTTAATTTGATGGCAAAAATGAATAACTTTTAAAATAAAACAAATAAATGTAGAAAATGTAAAATAAAAGAATTAAATGTAGAAAATGTAAAAGACATCTGTAGTATGCCCAATTAACTAAAAACGAAATGGAAAAACTTCCGGAAACTTTGGGTGGCGTGAAAAAGAAAAAGATATCGGGGAGACTAGCTCTCTTACCCCTTGGCCACGAATGGGGAAAGTTCCAAAAAAACGTTTAAAAAATAATTTAAAAAGCTTAGTTGAGCTGAGCAAAACTGGTTCATTATCAATGCCGCGGAAAACTGCTGAAGGGTGAACTCGGCAACCCAAAGAGGAAAAATCTACTGCTACTGGCAAGTTGATCCGGACCTAACCTAAGATAAAGGAAATGCAAAGATAATATAATAACTAATCTGTAAGTTACACAATTATTGTTATTGTTTTTTTTTATAAAACGTTTATCTTGGAAGCTTAACTACGCTAAGTCGATAGGGTAGGAATATAAGTTAAATTGTGCAAAGTAGAGTGAGCTATGGGATCTATGGACTTAAGGCTGGTGTTTTGAAAAGTCAAAAAACCTTATACCCCACTGCGCATTCCCCTAGACGGGAGTTGGTTACAATACAACATTTTGAAAACTGATTAATATACACACGATATTGATCGTCTGTAGGTTTTATATTATCCTCAATATTCACTATTTGCAAATATGACATAAGTCAGAAGAAATTTTTTTATTTGCGCTTTAATCATAAAATTTGCATTGAGCGACATTTTTTGAATTCAGCTTCGTGTTTAGCGCAAAAAAAAAATTTATTTGTAATGAAACTCTAAATGGTTGAAACCATACCATTCCACCTAGTCTTGTTGGACTAACAACAATAAACATTACAAGGTGTTCTGCGTTTTTTTTTCAAAGAAAGAGACTATTACGTGCTTGTGTGTTTTCAACCTTGAATTACCTTGTTATCAAAGTTGTTGTATTTTTAATTGGGATTATTTTAAAAAGAATATCTGACTATATATCAATTTTATACAAACTGTACGTTGAATATCCGAAACAAGCGATATTTATTTTATTTCTATTATTACTGGAGCAATGCTTGCACTTAGTCGTGTGTAATTCCATCCCAGTCACATTGGAATACTAGTCTTCTGCCTTTCAAAAAACTTGAAAACATTTCCAAACATTGTCCGTCAAGGCATTGTTAATTTTTGTATTAGATAACGTATAAAATGTGCTAAAAAACGTTAGCATCCCACAATATAAAAGGCAGACCGTGATTATATTATTTGTGAATGGTCTAAACATAATAGTACTAATTTAGGTACTGAAATGAAAGTATGAGACTAAAAAGTAAAAAAAATAAAATCAAAGTAAAAAAAATTAAAAACAAACTGTACTAGACCCGGGAAGATAAATAATTACCCCCATTTGATTGGGGTAGGATCTTAGTAAAATGAGTTCAGAGTTGCAACAGGTGGTTAGAAACCTTTGCAGCCTCTACGGCATGCCAATTCTCTTCTGGTTGTTATTTGGTCTAAGAATTTTATAGCTATAAGAAACAAAAGCGTACATCCTTTGGAGCAGTACCTTACTTCTTCTAGGCAAAGCAATCGGCAGAGTTAGTTTATTGAGCCCGGACTAATCAGTTTTCACTGAAATGCCATACCAATCTCTTGGTTGAAGCCAAGGAAAGATTCAATTCACAGTAGTATTCTAGTAGTTACTATGGTGTAATCAACCAATAGACCTGTGTTCGAAAAGTGGGCGCATTTCCTATGCATTGAATGCTTGTTTCATTTAGCTGCTAGTTCCAGGCGGAGCATTATCCACGTCACCGGACATCTTTAAAATCATTGCGATTGGAAGATTTCAAAAGCCGTTATGCTCTCGCCCTAAAAGTTAACGAAGGGCTTGCTATAATAATAAAATAGTATTATATCGACCCAGATCAATTATGAAAGTGGGAATTTGCTATTCCTTCACTTTGCTTTCCTTTCAATCCACGACAATGCGAAGTCACATACTTCAAAAATCGCATCAAAATGGTTGAAACCACAATTTACTCCATCCTTGTAAACTGCGTGATTTAAATCCCGTTGAACGGGGTAGAGCGTAACTTCAAAAACATTATGCATGATTTGTCAAGAGAATTCAACATAAAAAGTTCGAGTTGCAGCCATTTTGTTCGTTCTTATCCCTGGCAAAAGCAATCTTCCTGTTTAAATTGTCTTACTTACTTTACTTTTTCTAGAAGAAGACAAAGTTTAGTTGAATTTAGTATTGTTGCTGTGTAATATAGCAACAAAAGTATCAAGACACTCACCCCCACAACAAAAGCTTGCTTTGGTAATTATCTGCAGCAAATGTCATAAAGCAAATCAGAAAGCCAAGACAGGTTCCCGTGCAACGCTGCTGATATCCTATCCCCACAGCTTCGGCTGGCCTTCATCTAATTCAATTTTTTCGTTAAAAATTAAAGCCCAAAGTTCTACCATTCTCACAAAAAAAAATTAGATTTTTTTTTCTAATTTCCCGGAAACGCCAATGTAAGCACAAACAACTCACCAACACACCAGAGCAGAATACACGCACATTTCTGTCAAGCACATTTTTGGCAATCCAACCAAACAAAAATAAAAAAGCAGCGAACCTCTTACATCTCTAGTTTCGTATTATCTACGAAAAAGCGAAGAAAACAAAAAGGAAAAAAGAAGAAGGAAAAAATTGCCAGTGCGTTTTTATGTTGCTGCGTTCCATTCCAAGAGAAAAAATATTGCTCCCACCACCCACTGTGTGCCGTTTTTTCTAAGCATACGCACACCAACCCGAACCAGCCCGTTTACAAGCCGAGAAAAAAAATTCCCGAAATCAAACATCTCAGCGCCGGTTTGCGTGTGTGTGCGTGTGCTTGCCAGGCAGAGGCAAATCAGCAAGCAACCGAATTCTGCAATGGCAGGTTCGGGTTTTCAGTGGGAAGTTACGCAGCGCACGCAGTTACAGCACGCAGCGACCAGAAAGCTCATATGAACGCACACACACCCGAAAAACCCGTCGTTTATATACCCCCGGTTTGCACACGCCAAGCCGCCCCACACGGGCGCAGCGGTTGAGTGCGTTACTCCACGTGTGTTGGTGTTGAATTCTTGCAAACCCAAGCACACCCGATGCGAACAGGGAGGGGAATCGCTTGAGCGAACAGAAGCAGAACCGCAGCAACGACGGGAGAACCGGAAAGCTTTCGCTTCGTTGCGAATCGTTGCGTCGTTCACAGTTCACACAACTCGTTCTCGTTACAGGTTTAGTGCTCTCTTGGGTCGGTTGGGAGGCGATCCTGGTAGGGTGGGATTCTCTTAGTCGATTCGATCTGGATTGGGTTTCTGGAGGGTGGTTACGTTTCGCCAGAATCGGCGCTTTTGCCGCGAAGGGGAGTTCGGTGTGGATGCAAGCTCAGTTGTATGAGACCACGTGTGCGCACTGTAAACGCAATAGACGCACTTCTGTATGCCTTGCAGGCTTACCTTCTGCTTTCCGGTTCGATGCGTTGGATGTCAGCATAATTAAGCCGGGCAACTTGACGTGGAGTGGGGATCGATGGCAAACATCAAGGTCTTCCTGTTCCTGGCATTCGCATTCGCATTCGCATCGCCCATCGCCACACCAACGAGAACGAATGCCTGAACTCTGCTGGAGATGGACAGACCGTGGAGCTGTTCGTGCCTTCGCCAGCAGCTCATTCCGTGGATGGAACCTGAAGCAGGAGAGAAGAATTGCGTTGCGGCAGCTATAGTAGCCCTTTCTGCTTTCTGTGAGTCCCACAGCTGGGCATAGGAATGTGTGCACGGGTTTGGTTCGGTTTGGTTGTGTACCCATTTCTGATGACATAATAGGAAATTTTGGCAGAGAGGTAAGGGGCCGGCGGCCGCTGATAGGCATTTGGTTGGGTCGGTGAGGGTTGCGGGGTGTACGCTTTTCTGGACTTTTTGCACGGTACACACGCAAACCTGTCCATCGCACAATTTTTCTGCGATTGCCTGCAGCGGTAGTTTCAGAAGTTTTGATGAAGGTAAGATTCCATCCAGATCAGTTTCTGATTTTAGGAATGTAATCATTTTGAACAGTGTGCTAGGGAAACCAGAGAAAATACCTGGGCACGTTCGATGGTCCCCTAAGCTTGGAAGTAATCATAACAAACAGACCTCGAAATTATGATTTATTTGTAGCATGAAGCTCTACAACACTTATAAGAATCATAATCAAAGGAACTAGTTGTATAAACAATCTGAGGAAGATGGAAAGATTCAGTAGCAATTAACATAGCGTCATATTCCAATAAGGAGTTCCGTAAGAGTACTAATAGACGGCATTCCAAAGCTTAAAGGAATGTTTACAATGACAGAGTAGAATAGATTTCGCTTTTATCAAAATATCTGCGCGCAGACTGTGCAATTGGCCAATGGACTTTACCTGGGCTTTGAAAAATTGGCTCAATCGACTCAATCAAGTCGAGGGGCGGCTCTGCATCTAATGGATTCCCTCCATAGTTTGGCTTACAAAGTCATTCTTACATATTTATAATAGCTTTTTTACGTTTTCACTGTTTCCAACATAGTAAAAGGTTTCAATGGTCTTGCCTATGCCAAAAATTATTAAGGCGAAAAACCCTTGTGACTATTACTAGGGGTAGTGAATCGGTAACATAGGTACTGATGAGCTGCCGGTAGAGTCTTCCATGCTGAACAGGATTACGCTGAAAGATCGGACCAATGGCGAGGAGCCATTTAATGGCGTTGTATGACGTCAAACGGATATAAACAAGAGATCCGATGGTTCTGAAGATGTTTCAGTGATAAAAACAGGCATTACAATGACAATGGAAGAACCATTGACCTAGACGACATGTCTAACGTTTGAGGTGAAAACATAAGGCGAAGAAGACAGAGTTGAAAAGAACTCTGTGACAACGAAAAAGGGAGTTGTGGAGGGATTTCTGCTTGAATATGGAGACTATCTCAGAAGTCAATAAAAAACAATAAATAGTCACCAAGAACCCGGTCTCCAAAGTTGGGCTTGTCCGAGAAATGACAGAAAAAATTGTTGAAATGTCCAAGTGAGATGGAAAGCCAAATGCGGTATGCACAGATTTCCAATTTCATTTTAATGGTTTTTGGTTTTGTTTCTTGGTATCGAGAATTTAATCTTTCATTGGCAGATGAGTTGGAATGTTTTTAGTAGATGGCCGCTATGCAATCAATCTGAATTACAAATCTCTTTCCACAATTTAATGGTATATCCTAACAGAAGGGCATGTCCTGAACAGATATGTTGCTCTATGGCAAAACTAAGTCTAACTAAGCCTGGTGAATGTCATGGTTTGCAAGGTTTTCACAGCCCGGAAACATTTGGCACTCAAATGAACAAATTTTCATCCAAATCTTCAATCCAACTGGGTTCTGTTAAAGTAGGTGAGTGACTGATTGCTCTGCTGGCAAACTGCGCACAATCATATTACCCACATCAGGAAGCTCCCGCCATCATCACAAGAACTTTCTATTTAACGAGCCCATAGTCACCGAAGTAAATCTCCATTTTTAAGGTATTATCTAAGACCAAGGGACAACTCCAACAGCTTAGGCGAAGGAAAATTTTGGGGAGGGGAGATTGGAAATTTTAACCTGCAAGTAAGCCACAACTTTTGCCATGAAATTTTTGCTGTGTAACATAATTGATTGCGCACCACCGGAGTTGCCCGGAATGCCGTTGAGTAAACATATAGGCTTTTGTAAATTTGTCTTCTTTTTAAAGTAGTTAATGACTTTT
>QYTT01089241.1:96331-142862 GCA_006980735.1 Dasypogon diadema | reverse complement strand
CTCTTCCGATCTCAAAAAAAATGTGTTAAACTTTTTATAACATTTGTCGACAAGAAATAAAGAATTTTGTTTACATTATAGGCTTTCCTTTGTATAAAAGAGTTATGTAAAATGTATCCCATCCGTAACAAAATAATATTATAATAACTTTCAATAATAGCTGCCGTTTCAAGGGAAGGAAAGTAAAGGATTCATTAAGATAAATAGAAAAATTAGTTTGAAGAAGGTTTACTGCAATTCAAAAAATAAACCAAAAATATGAAAAGATAAAAATTCATGAAGACAATCTAAGAAGTGATCGTCCTGCAAAACACTCTGAAACTAGAGGCAATTTGATCAGAATTCTAACTTTTTCGGCTGTATTTAAATTTATTTAATTATACATTGATATGTACACTATTTTGCTAAAAATGATTAAAACCTTCCGATACGCTTCTCTTACATGAGAATATCACAAGTAATTTCGATGCACATGAGAGCGCTGCTCTCAGAGATTATTTTCCGGCATGGAACGTGTTAATATGTTTTCTCTGTTGACATTTCTCCTTCATAAATTCCTTGTCATCAATTTTTATTTATAATTTTGAAATAACATTTGTACCATTATTGTGTTGTCCAAAATATTATGAACAAATGTTTTCATTCCATCAATTGCATGAAAAGTACTACTGATTGTAAGTTGAATGTTGAACACAATCAACACACTTTCTACATTGAATTAGAAAAAAGTACTGAAGACTATTTTTTAGGAATTTATGACCAATGTTTTGTTCATCTGTGAAAGGTCCTATGATAAAGTTTAAAACTGCGCACAATGAACAACACTCTCTGATCTGTTTAATCCATTTGTTGTAAAACAGCTATTCTGATTGGCGGTAAAAATATGACTAGGCAAGATTCAATACCTGGGATCGTTATATCAGGTAATTGTCCGTCAAGAATAATATTCTTTTTGCTTTTTTACAACAAGGTACAACAAGGACTTTAAGGTTTTAATGCGCCTTGGGTTATTTGATTTGCAAATAATAAGAAGTTCCTCTTCTTTGCTAGTTAAAAATGTTGTTTACCTCCAACACAATCTTCTTCTTTAAATTTGAATGTTCTGTCGAGGATGATTTTATAAAATAATAAAATTTATTCATGGTGGTAACTTTCCTAAACTTTTAGTTAAACGGTTTGTAACCCGTCATCAGTAACTCTACTCTATTCCAATTTCTCACCAATGTTCCGTTTTTTTAAGGTATTGCCTAAGCTCAGGGAACAACCCTTTGATGTACAGCAACACAGCTTAGGCGGAAGGAATTTAGGGAGGAGGAAATTTGGAAATTTTAACTTGACAAATGTTGCAAGTCAACCAAAATTTTTGTTTTTTATTTTTCCACTGACTGAATGAATGTGTAGAGTGTGCATAATGTGTCATCTCTTTTCGTTAATATAATATCTTCTTCATAATCTTCTGTCTAGTGACAATTTAGACAACATATTAATATTCAATATTTAATTGATTTCTTCAGACAAGTCTTGTTATCACTTAAATGTTCTCTGTATTGTCATCTACTTGATTTATATTGGTTTGCCCCGAAATATTTCACAAATTTTAATATGTCCCACATTTGATTTCACTGAATTATACATACATGTTGTTGATATTGTAGAATGTCATACCGAATATGCATTCACCAACCTGTGTTGATTCTCCAGCTTCTAGAGCCAGGTGTTAAGAGCATGTTTAACAATTCTATAGGAAATCCCGCAAGAAGATTCTGATCCAAAGGGGGGCGTAGATGAACCCTTCTTGGCCAGTTCAATCCGCCTCTTCGTTACTCTCCAAACCTGAGTGCCCCGGTATCCATTGCACTGTTAGGTGGTTCCGTGCACCAAGACTAGACAGTGCTTGAACACATTCTACACAGGAGGTTTTCATTTGTGCATCAGGCGAAGACACGCGCCTCCGCCTGCAAACTTTCGTATATTCTGGTGTATTTCAATCAACTCTGGGCGAGACACCATAAATTTCTGCTCCTTAGAGCCATCCGTGTACCGGATTAAGGCTCCATTTATATAGTTAAGAACCACATCTTCCCTGTCTAGTATGTTGACAGTGCAGACAGAAGTTATATTTGGTTAGCATTCTGTCTGACACCATATCCAGTATTGGTTCTGATTGAAGCACAGCAATGCTTCAAAAGCCGCCTTCGATGTGGTGCACATAGCTCCGGTTACACTTAGACATGCTAATCTTTGAAGTTTGGTCAGCTTAAGATCGTTTGTCTTTTTTGTAGATTTCATCCACCAAGCCGCGAAGGCATAGGTGACACGGGTCTCACTACGGATTCATAGAGCCAGATTATGATGCCTACTTTGAGTCCCCATCCCTTATATGCCTTTCCAGGATTTTCTCCATAGTCTTCAGAACAAAAGAGGTTAATGGAACGGTAAGATTTCGGCTGGCTAATGGGTGTGCCACCCGCCTTAGGTATATACGTTACCTTTATCTACCTCCACACCTTGTAAATGTAACCCTAGACAAAACTAGTCCTGAAGACTTTTATGAGGACGGGCATAAGCTCGTGTATTCCCTCTTGGAGAAGAGCAGGAAATATTCCATCCTCCCCTGCTGATTTGTACGCTTTAAATGAGCGGATTGTCTACTCGGGGGTTAACCCTATGATGTGCACAGCACAGCTTAGGCAGAAGGAAATTATAGATAGGGAAATTGGGAAATTTTAACCTGACAAATGTTGCAACTGAGCCACAATATTTGGCATGAAATTATTACTGTGCAATATCCCAGTGGCTTCACAAGCACAATTCTTGTCAGTAGAATTATCTCAGCCACTGGTACCCAGATAAATCGCCGTGTCCTGTGCTGGGTTGGAACCCACGCCAAGAGAGGAGAAAATCTGTAAACATGCGCCTCAGCCCGCTCGATCACTGACATGGGTTAATAAGATTCGGCCTGAAGATCCTCGCAGCCGTTTTTATTAGTTTTTATTTATTTAGTAATATCTTTAGTTTAATTTAACGGAGAGAGTTTGGACAGATGCACTATTGATTGCCGGAGATAAAGTATACTTTTCAGGTAAACAGATTTAGGCCAAAAAAGTATTAGCACACTGCGCAACATCTTTCCTTTTATTCTTATTTACAGTACCAGACAATATAATGGTATTTTGGTTTGAATAGAAAACTTTGTCTCAAAATCCCTCATGTTAGGAAACAATAACAAAATTAAAAAAAAATTGATAAAGACCAAATACCAATTCTGTGCCAAAGTTTCTAAAAAAAAGAAATATGCAGAGTAAAGTGCGTAATGGAAACCGCTGAGAAATATTGGTTATGGTTACTACAACATAATGGAAGCAGGTATCTTTTCCGAAATTTATTTAAAAAAAGTCAATACAATTGGTCCAAAAGTCGTAGAATGTAGGATAACAATGCATTTGTTGGTTTTACTATTGACGTACATTGAAAACAAAGCCACGAAAATTAAATGAAAATTATAAAAAATATAAACAATATGCCAACTGTATAGCAGTACCGTCATAAAGTCTGCTAAACAATTGTTTTGGAACTTTAAGATATTCAAACATAATTTCATTTTTTTGTTACAGTTGTTTGGAAAAACAAAAATTCAACAACGCAATAACAATAACTAGGGTTGCCACTTTGCTACTGTAGTAGCAAAACTACTACTTTTTCCTTTTATTTTTTTTAAATGCTACTATGCTACTGCTTTTTGCAATTTTGCTACTCTTTAAAATCACCAGCATTTTTCTTAAAATTTCAATGCTATCAAAATTTTTGTTCAACTTTTTGCTTTGTACAAAAACCTATAAAACAAAACAAAAATGGCCGTAGTGAAATACTTTTTATGATAAAGAAGGCTTATTTCGGGGTTTACTTTAGATTGAGTTTCTCACCCTAAAATAAGTCCTGTCCTGGTTTGGTTTGAAATTTGCTACTTTTTTCGTATCTTGCTATTTTTTTTGGAAAAATTTTGCTACATTTTTTTTTCCAAGACCGCAGCAACCCTGACAATAACGTCCGATATCTAACAACTTGTTACATGTGGTAATTGTTTTTACATTCTACAGTAATAATATTTACATAATAATATTCCTAATTAGATACCAGTTTTCGGTTTTATAAAAATTTGAAAGCCATGCCTAAGTACCCAGTTTACCCAACCAAAATTATTCCAAGATAAATCTAAAGATATGCTGCATTGGCCTTGAAATTAAAGCATAATTCACAGAATACCGAAAATAACCTGTAGTCAAGCGTTCACGCAATCTTAAACAAGTTTAACATTAGCGAGAGAAATAAAAAAAATGCAGATCACATTTGGGATATATGTGGACAATGTTCCCAGCTCTTAGACTCTAGCTTAACAAAGTAGACAAATTGGTAAAAAGATACCATTTAGATATGCAGATTTAATGAGTTGCTGAATCTTCACATGTGCTTATAAAATCGCAGGGGAGTTTTTCTAAATTAGACACACCAGAAAAACTATTCTAAATAGGATTTGAAAGTAAAATTCTTATAAATCTTTAGCAATGCGTTACCTTGTCCGTTCATCTGTAGCATTGTTTACGTGGCTCGTGGCTGTTGGATTTTAAATTCTCTACAAGGATAGAGAACTGCATTTAAATGGTGCTCTCGGAGCTCGGAATCTTTATCTAGTTCTTATGACGCTGTTGAATCACTCAGCTTCTACACGACCTTGGGATTCATATGTTCTTTTGTTCTAGAGTGGGATGGATATATACAAATTTTCTGAGTACCCGATGCCTTTCTCCTAGTAAACAAAAGCTTTGAAGTTTCAAAAACAATAACAGATCTAAACTCAAAATACCCAACGCAATATGTGCTACTAAAAATAAAACCAGGAATGGAAAATATGTATTTTAGTATAAACCCCTGGACAAATTTGATGCACCACCACAATTTATTCCCAGTGAAATGATCTGTTATTTATTTATTTCTTTAACTTGAGATCGCTAAACATTTAGAGAATAGGCTTTGTACCCCCTGTGGTATTATTTGGTGTTTGTTTTATAGGTTTAAGGTAACGCTTAGCTGCAAAGCTAGGAATAGGTTTACTATTGGTATTATTTTTCGAATATCAATTTTCTCAAGAACCGCTTACATTTTGCTACAGTTTTCTCTCACTTCTAGTGAGTATCAGTACATCCTCAGGGATGTATATTGATACTTTTAACTTATAGTGTATTCTCCTTCATCAACAGAGCCATTAGTGATCGATATCTATTCTGCATTGCTTTCAGCGCAGCGCAGCGATGGTAATCGCAATAGGAGAACCTTCTCATACTTTGGTGCTTCTTCTATCTTACGAAACCGAGTATTATGTTGTTTAGTCATGTTTGGATAAGTTTTTCAACTAAAAGCAATTTAAGTGTATCTACCGTGTAAATTGTCGAACCAATCTACCATATAAATCGAGGGTTAGGTGTACTCATTTCACAGATATTGATCCTTTTGGTCCATGTGTTGACTCTAATTATGATCTATAGATCAGCAAAAATTGTTTAAAAAATGCGCTACTGCTTTGGGACATTGCTTTCTGAGCAACAATAGATACTTTGAGGTCTTGGTAGGATTCTTTTCCCACTGGATGACAGTCATATCTCATATCACCTATCTCTTAATAACTTATATCACTTATCCTAGAAGTAAAAACCTTATACCTTTTCATTGCTTTTTATAGGAATAAGTGATGCTAACAAGAATGAGACCCCAACCTTCGCTGCATATTCTTCATAAATTTTTAGAAAATTTGCATGAATCCCAGACCCTATTACATACTTAATGTACTGGGTGATATCTCCTTTATTTTTAATCTTATATCTTTAATCTATCTTTTTTCCTCTAACCAAGGACTTAAATTCTTCGTCCCATAGCATGCTAGGACGTATTGTTGGACAATAAATTTATTTACAGACGTTTATAACTGCAGGATCGACGGAAGAAGGTTGTTTTCAGTATTTCCACATACTTTTTTGCATTTGTAATACGATCAACAAAAGAAAGGTTGCCTAATTTTTGATAACATGAATCTCCACACTATGATAAAATTTGGAGATTTAAATCTTCGTTTGAAGCATTTTCTGACTCTCCTGGAAATCATAAGTGATCATACACTTCAATTAACCACATTAAAACTCTACATTTTTGCCTTTCTCTTCCTACTTTCCAAAAGTATTCTTGACCATTATTTTGTATCTTGGAGCTTTTCATGCGCCATAAAAGTAAATACGTTTCACGTATTTCTAGAGAGTTTAACATGTTGAGTGCTCTAATTAGCTTAAAGGTTAACGTGAGAGAATTACGTGTTAAAATGTATTTGCCCTGAGAGAGCTTTTTAAGGGTGTACCACCTCTGATACAGGGGGCACGAAACATGTTATCAGGTTAGAAAAGCTTTCGTAAGAGAAATATATGCAAAAATGCATTTAGCAAGAGAGAGCTTAAAAGGTTCACGCATATATGTGAGGTCTGCAGTTAACCTGTTAACATTAGGTAGTGAACAAAAGACAAAAAATCTGGTGGCGCTTGCTTCAGATGAATTTTTTACGGTGTTGCATTAGTTAAAGAAACAACCATATGATGCATCCAGCAAAGATTAAGTGGAAGGGTGCTTCAGGAAAAAAGAGGCTGGGAATTATTGATAAGACACGCGTATTTCGATTTAGTCCATAATTTGTTGTTGGTGAGTTTTTACTGTGTGTGCAACAACCCTATGGCTCTGCAAGTATAATTCTACTTATCACAATTACCTAAGCCACTGGTACTCAAATAAAATAGCATGCGTTTAATAATTTGCTCGGGCACTTGTAGAGAAGCAAATCTGTAAAGCCACGTCCCAATAACTCAGGTATTGGTGAGAGTCCAGCAAAGTTTCAAAGTAGAACTTTGGATTTGTAGATTCCTTTAACCATCTTTACTTTGAAACGATATTTTACGAAGATGGTCACCACCATCAGTGGCTTTATTCAAATATTGAAAAGTATCTTTTCATGAAATGTAGTGGGCAAGACATTATACGTTGATTTGGAAGGAAAGCCTAACTAAGTAAGGGATTATGGTCATACTACGACTTATGCTCCATATATTCGTTTTCTGAATGAACTTTCTGATTCTTTCTTTTCATCAAAAATTTTATCATATCTTTTTTTCTCTGAACTGAGGTGAAGATCCAAACCTCACAATTGTGTACTAGCGTTGGTAGAAATATATATTCGGACTTTGTCTTTAAGAGCTGAGATCTGGAGGATCATCAAAAGTGGATGCCGACCATATGATATAATCTAATACCTAATATGGTTTAAGAAAATCCTCCTCATATGGTAAATTTAGGCTTCATGCTTCAAATGTACCTAGAAACTGCATTAGAGCATTAGAACGGTTGGAATCCATGGAGTAGAGAACTAATTGTTCTTCTTCTCTTTTTCGGTTTTTAAGCGAACCCGACATAAGTAAAGATCGTTATTAACTTGACATTTACCTTAATGTCAGTTCTACCCACATTTGTGTACATTTTAATTGCTTTGATGAGCAAAATTAACTTTTAAACGCAAAAGCTTTTAATAAGCGCCATCTATTTTTCCGTAAAAGACTTAAATAACCCGGTAAGCTTATTAACTCTGTAAAATAACCGAGTTAATTTAACCCAGTTAATGTTGTGTACTCTGCTGCCAAAAAAACGCAGCTATTATATATCTGAAGTAAGGTGAAACATTATTGCTTACAATTGAAAAAATTAACGATTGAAATTAAACCAAAAAGCCCACTATATGTCAGTAAGTAAATAAATCTCTCTTTAGAGATTAGAGGGACCAAGATGACCTCCGATCTTTTCGGATTCTTCTTTGATCGGTAATTTTGAATGGGATCAGGAATACCTTTTCCACTGGGTTAGAAAAAGATCGATAGAAACTTCGAACAGGAAAGCAACAAACAATTTATTGATTTCGTGCACATTTTGTTATATGTTGAAAAGAGTATAACGAGTTTTCCCATGCATGTACCCAAGAAAAAGACCGAATGATCAGAGTGATCAGATTGTTAAAATTATTCCGACAAAGAACAAAATAACTGGAAAATTAAATAATAAATAAATAGTGTATCAGGCCTTCAGTAAACTCAGGTAGTCCCAGGTTGTGTTCTGTTTAATGGAAGTTGTTCTTCTACTTTCTATAGATAGATCGTTCTATGGATCGTGTATACAATTTTAATGAAACATTTGCATTTCCTGTCGACTACGTCTCTGAAGACTTGTTTGCTTCACTTTTAGCCCTTGAAAAAATTTATAAGATTGGATTAATCTGTTGTGAGTAAGGAAATCAGAGTTCGGGTCAGGGATTGTTGACAGTTTCGAAGTTCTGTATCCAACACAGCATTTTTAGCAGACTTTTTGGTATTTCACGCTGCAGTTTACACATTCGCAAACTTAACAACAAGAACAAGAAATTTAAAAACATGTTTTTATATTAACATAAAAATTTTCCAATGACTTCATTAAAAACTTGCAGATAGAAAAACATCAGAAGCGTACTTACCTATAAAAATTATTGCCACTGTTTTGAATGTATTTGTCCTGTAAATTGTTGAAAACAAATGTAGAAAATTTTGTAAACAGTTTAGAACTTGTAAAACCAGTTCGATTGTGTTGAATCATTTCAAGAAAAGCTCTTTTTATATTTACTTTAATTTCACCCGGAAACAGTAATATTTTACTTTTTGCAATCCTTCAACTTCAATTCTGTCAGAGTTCGTCGATATTAATTGAAAATTTTTTGTTTTCTTTAAAGGAAATCATGTTTTCATTAAAGAGTTTTCAGAAAAACTGTATAAGCTGTTGGTAGAGAGGTGTAAAAGTAAATCTTACAAGGAGTAAAAATAAAAAAAAATTATAAAATGCCAAAAGAAATTGAGGACAAAACATTTTGAATATTGAACTTGACAGTGTGAGAATAAGTTTTAAATGAGTGTTTTAAATTGGATGGCTCAAAAATTATACAAAACAAAGTCAATCCAAAATAAAAGGACAAAAGATTAAAAAAAAAAGACTGTTAAAAATGGATTGAGATTGCGCAAAAAAATATTTAAAAAAATAACAAAATTTGTGATTTGATAATAACGAAAAGGTGATCGTTTTGTTCGGAGGAAAAATATCCATAATTTCGAAAAAAAATAATTATCTAAATTAAAAGTTTTGAGAAAAAGTAAAATTTCTGGAATACGAGAGAATAAAAAGTAAATTTCATAGTCGTATCACCTTTTAACAAAATTTGAAAGTTTCGGGAAAGGATCTAGTTAAAAGAAGAAAAAGAAAGTAAAAGTGTGCAGTAAAATCATATAAGAAAAGTTCTCTTAAACATCGGGTTAGTCTTCAAAATTTTTGGTTTCGATCGCTTTAATTGATATAAATTTTGTTTCGGTAAAATTAATGTATAAATAACTTTTGTGTTGCAAGCGTAAATAGTTTGTAAAAAGAAATATTAACGAGAAAAAAAAGTGTGTAAAAAGTAAAGAAAGTGATAAGAAAAGGATCATCCGGTTGGAGAGTTAAAAGGAGCCACCAGAACTCAAGGTAATTTGTAATTCGTTTTCTATGCATGTTGATATTATTTAGAATTTTAAATGATATTAGTCTAGAAAAGTATATGATAAAATTTGAAGAATAAATAAAAAATAAAAAATGGGCTTGTTTACTGGATAATAAAATAAAGATGCTCTGTGTGAGATCTTACAAAAATTTTCTAACAATGTTTAATCAGTGAAAGTGCTACGTTATATGAAAATGAATTAAAAATAGCATAGAGTGTAGATATAGAGATTTATCCAAATACGAACTCACAATTCGATTGTTTCACAATCTCTAAATGTTCCTCAAATTACACTACGTTGTTAAATCATCAACACTCAAACCCAGACTTTCGTTTAAAAATCCTCTAAGAATACTAAGAATGTTTTGTCGTCTTCAAGATTTTGCGCGCATACAAAAGTGTATTTGCATTATATCCAGTCGAAAATTTACTATTATCATCGCCACTCAATGTTCGAAAGGACGACACACACAGATTTTCATTGATGCTGTCTGATTAAGTAACTGAGTGCTCGCTCACATCACTCTCCTCACAATTCTTGCACTGCTGGTTTGAATTACTAGGAATACTTTGACAGAGTACTAGCATTTTAAGCAAACTTCTAGTATTTGTTTTTGACGGTTGTCTTCTTACTGGACGGCGGTAATATTTTTCAATCTATATAGCATAAATTCACGGATACCACAAGGTTCCATAATATCGCCCACACCTTTTGTATACCTCCCATTTCTATTTGATAGAGCCAATCCCGTCAATTATAATATAAAAGTTGCTTAAATCACAGTCATACTCTTTAGGAGGGGGCATTTTAAACTCATTTAATCTAAATCGGCAAGTTTTGCTGGCCTTGACAAAAAAGTTGAGCTGTGATGGGATGGATTGCAGACATTATAAAAAGATTTAAAAAAGGTTATCAGCCATATAAGCATTGTTTTATCTAAAGCAAGAATGCAATATACGTCTCCATTCTTTTTATCTCTACTTCGCACTACATTTTATTGCACTGCTAATTGTAAAGCAAAGTACAATTGTATTGAAAACCCCAGCCTTCTTTCTTAATTCTTTTTGTTTTTTTAGTCCCCAAGGATGTAGGAGCCCAAAGGAGCCCTTGACTTTAGATTGCTCCAAAAAAGTTGTATTAGTTTTCTATTATCCAAACAGACTGCTGTATGGAAGTGAATGTATGTCATTTTAATAGGGTGCATATGAGTCCCTCTCATGCGATAGTGCAGTAAGACAGTGGGTCTTCCTCCTAGAAACAGTCAATTTCAATTACCAAAATAGCCTCCAATTTGAAGTGCCATGCTTTCCTCAATCTACCCTTAGGATCAATAGAATTGTCTCGATCAATTTATTTTTTAAACTGAAACGTTAGGAAGGATCCAAGGGATGTGTTTTTTTTTTCACATGTTCCATGATATAAGTTCCAAGTAGTCTTTCATTCTTCGTACAATGAAAATTATAAAGCTTATTGCTCTGAAACTGTTTTGGAGCCGATTATCTTTCACTATCATATTTAGAAATATTCCGTTTATTTGCTAGACTCAGTGCAAAAAAAAAATAATAATAAACCAAATAAACTTCAATAACAACCAGTTTTGTATGTTAAAATGGTTGCCTTTGAAGTTTATTTGGTTGTATTTGAACTTGAAAAAGTTGTCATTTGTTTGAAATAGTTGACGCTAATTTTGATTTGGTTGGCGTGGATTTTTTTTTTTTGGTTGATCTTGATTTTAATCTGGTTGTAGCTGTTCTTGAAACGGTCGCTTTTGAAGTGTAAATGCTATGTAAATATATTGATTAGATTGTACAGAAATGTTGTCTAAAGTAACGGATTTAATTGTAACTCTACTTATATGCTTTAGATATCTCCAGTTATCAATCTATGAACAAACACTCCTAAAGACAAAAAGTTCTATACTCTTACATTTTGCCTGCATGGTCAGATCGTTCACAATATGAACCCGCTTTCATTTATTAAGTAAAAATGAATTAAGTACATTTTATTCTTCAAAAATATTCATCACCTTAAGCAGTAAAGAACATATTTTTCACATGTTGTTCATCATATATAGTATTCCAGGACTTTGTCGTTAACAAAACTACAAAGCCGTCTCCAATTCTATTAGAAGAATATTTAAGCTGAAGCCAAACAATATCCTACTTATATAATGTTAGAAATTTTGTTTACGACTTTTTATCAGTTTAGTGGAACATGTCTAGCCTAGTTTTTTGAAGTTGGCACCCGTAATTTTGTTAAAATGTTAGTTACAAGGACTTCTTTCTTCACTAGAGCCAGGTGTACAAGTCAAAAAATGAACTCAAAAACGAAAAAGAGGGGGGGTATATAGAAATGATCACTAAAAATAACTCTGTGCAGATGATTCAATACGTCGTTGCAATATCTAAGCGTCCGATCTGAAACAACGTCCATATCTAAAACTGTGGGTAGAATCCACTGTATCTACGTTAAAGATCATGAAAAATTCAGTAAAAATAGACAAAATCGCTCCCCAGACCCATACATTCTTATTAATTTATGCTCAATAGTTCTGCGCTATGAGCGCACTGTTCTAAAAATTGGCAACAATGTCCAAAAGAATTTGTCAAACACAAAAAAGCCACTTTGCAGCGGTTGAAAAGTTCCATACATTTAAGTCAAATAAAAAAAAAAGAAATCCAACTATGAATCGGCTAATTTTGAAGCTTCATCAGTTGCTATCATTGGTAGGTCGGAAACCTCCATAAACTCTTCTTCTTCTTCGTCGCAAAGCCATCAACACTTTTACACATTTCGAGTGCGTCTAAACCAGAGAAACACTGTCAGACGGCCAAATTTACGCATTATTTAACCATTAAACAGCCACAGAAATGGAATTGCAAATGTGTAGGTCGTCGATTGATACCAAAACGCTATAAGCTTTGATAGGGGCATGCATTAGACGCACTTTTATTTCTTCTATTTTTTCTTGAGGAGACTTCTTTCTAGCCGCTATGTATTTTCGGCGAACTTTTGTGGTGCGTAGAGACTGTAGACTGTAGAGACATGGCTTCTATGGACAGACCATCGCCTATTTCCTATTGCCTATGTAGTGTACCTTGTGATCTTATTTTGCAATTTGGTAGCGCAACGCATGATTAGATGAGACGTTCAAGGCGAAACTTTGAACCTAAGCCGAAAAATTACTTGGCGAGCTTAAAAAAGTAGTTCCTCATAGAAGTGCGTGTTTTTTTGTTTCTTTTCTAATTTATCTGCCTTTTCCTTATCTTCTCTTTCCCCATACACATAATCGTTCATGGCATTTCGGTATGCGAGAATAAATATGTGGCATGACGTAATATGCTGATTTTTATGGGTATTTCTTATTTTGCACGCTTAGCGCTGTTGCTGCTGCTGCTGCTGCTGCTTCTCCTTTATTTTTTCTTATATTTGTGTATTTTATCTAAAACTATGGCTAAAACAGTGTGAAAGCTATATATAAAAAATATATTTTTTTCTTACTGTCACAACACTTGCAAGAAGTAGCTCAAGTTTAACTCATTTGAATTTTTTATGTTAATGAGACTTGTAGTTTTTATGTTGCCTTGCGACGATTTTTTAGAATGAATTAAAATGCAAGAATGGACGACTTGTTGATATTCCACAAGGATGTGTATTCGGTCCTTTTATAGTCTTTTAAATATGCAATTATTCATGTTTTTTCAGCTCGTGGATTCCTCTTTAGTGATTTATTATTCAGTAAATTTACTTTTTAAGGACGCTGGTACTTCCGAAAAAAAAAACATTTCCACTTTATTTAGCAACTTTAAAGAAATTTACTAATTTTAATTCTAATTTACCATTTTTATGCAATCAATATTTTAAACCTCTCTCCCAACATTCATGTGTAATTTAAAAAGTATTTACCAATTAGTTTATTAGATAGAGTGGCACTAGACGAGGCTATTTAAAAAGAGATATGTAGATGTAGGTTAATAGTGCAACAAGCGAAGCATAGTGATCCTTAAGAAAACTTTTGAATGCATTGACAGAGATATCAGGACTGAAATTAGGTATTATCAAGCCTTTAGCTATGCATGAGGAGCACTTTTTGGTAAAATATCAACCGATAACCATAGCCTGCGCAAGACTAACCTCTGAAGAGACGTTATGGCAATATTTCATTCCTTGACCCAATATGATACATACCAAGATTGAGCATCTTCTTGTGGATAGGTAGCGGAAAGCTATTTAAAAGTATCTACTGATGGAACATTATCTAAGGCAAGGGTATCGCCATAAAACATTATACAATTAGACTTAACCGGGTTCGATACAATCCTCAAGAAGTCCAATAGGCCTACATAAGTAAACCTGAACATAATCAATGTAGACATGAATGTTCATATAGCAGATAATTCTTGACAAGTAATTGATAAAAAAGCTGAATAATAATTGACCTAGGATGGATTCTTGCGGAACGCCATGTAAGAGAATTAAAGGCCGGACGCAGCACCGTTAAACTTAAGACTATGAAAACGTATAAAAGCTGACCATCGTAGAAACAGCACTCAAACTGAAGTTAAAGGACTAATGAAGTTGTTCAATGAGCACAATCAAAGGCCTTATAGAAATTCACCAATGCTAAAGCAGTGATGTGTGCATTATCTAAGGTTTCTCTTATATCATCAGAAACCTTCATAATAGCTGTTTCGTAGATATAGTGAACTCTTCTTTGGGATGGGAAATATAATGGCGGCTTTCCAAGTAATTAGAAATGGAGGTGGTAATAGACAAGTGTTCATAATGTGCAGGACAGTAACGAAAGAAAGCAGAATCTTAATAAAACGGGGCGATAAGTTGTTAACACCAAATGTATCCGGTTGGTAGATTCTGGATCAGAAAAAGGAGCCTTCAGTGCTCACCTGTGATGTTAAATGGAACTGCCGTAAAATCCACCAAGAAAGCTCAGTACTCATATACTGATAAGCTTTTTCGCGCATTCGGCTCAGGCCAAAGTCCTTATGGGAAAATTAGAATAGAGGCCCTTAATAATCTTGTAAATCGACCAAAGCATATTTAGATTTAGACCTATAATCTCTAAATTGTATGCTAGCTAACGACTTTGTATTCTGGTACCCCAAAAAAAATTAAGTGTATAGTAAAGCCTAAATTGGTGACTGCGCTGCTTTTAGACATTGGCTCTAAAAAAAAAGCCTGCAATAACACTTTTCAGCCTTTTCGGGTGTAAACCCAAAGTGACCATGTGAATCTATGTATCAGAACATATGTACTCTCCCAAGCACAATTTGGCTTTCATACATCGCTAAAGTCTAGAGGACAGCCCGCATAGTAAGCAAAACCATTACTTTTGGAGCCTGTTTCAACTCGAACTTGTCGAAAAAGAAGCAGTGGTAATTATGCTCCGAAGGACAGGGTCGAAAGTCCATAGCACCATCCATGCGGAGCACTACAACTTTCTGAAACAAAACTATATAGCTCTGCTTTGGGTTCTGGAACACGAATAGGTAGATAACAGTGAATATACTCATAACCTGGCCAAAAGTGGAGCCAGAAATCCATGTATTGGTCGCTACCTTATTCTCATATTTTCAGGAGACTTTTAAATCGAAATTTGGAACGACATTGATCGTGATGTTCCAGAGGCTCTTAGAACCTAACCTTAATTAGAAACTGAATGCAAATGCTAATACGAAGCCAAATTATCAAATATAAGAATTTTTTCTCACTTTTCTAGAAATAGGTAGGAAAATGGGCTTCAAATAGACCTAAAAGTTTGCACGGTTAATTAAATGGCTGAAGTGTAGAACATTCATGAAATCGGCTAATAAAATTCACCTTATTTAACATCCATCTTCAAGAGCAGTTTTTTGTTTCCAGGTTGGTCTATTATTATGGAGCTCAGCCAGTGGTCCTTGAAGCCTTGGAGGTTAGCCGTAAGACGCCTCTTGTTGATTCAACTTGTTTGTTTTCAGCAGATTTCATATAAAATCATTGATAAACATCTTGTTCATCCGTACTCAGTTCTCTACCTACAGCTTTTCTTTATTTATACACTTTTTGGAGCGGTCATCCAGTTTCACTTTTTAATGTGGTTTGCAAATACGCCACCACATCTTCCAAGTTCAAATTGCATCTTCAATTTGAATATTCACCCATGCACTTTGTCCCTAAAATCTAAATATCGACGTTCTTTACAACATGTTTTTATTGTAAGGCCTATCCCCTTAATACAAGCTTTCAAAAAATTTGGGTTTTCATCAACCGTCATCGACTGGTGCGTAACGAATTTGGCGCACACTTTTTGTATACCACATATATCGGTGATTATGGTGTAAATCGATCAATACTGATGTGCAACCCGTCCGCTATTAGCCGGATCCATTAATGCATATTGACATTATTTCTGCCTTGGAAGCCATCAGTCTATCTTCACATTCCTTCATACGTGGTATTCGTGGAGAAAATTCTTTCGAACAGTTATAGATCGTCCTACAGACGGTCCTACAGACTGTCATACCGTTCTTTTTGAGGATAAAATATGTTTAGAGAGAACCTCTTATAGTCAGTCCCACTATCCTCTCAGATGACTGTCCAAACTTACAACATTTTCCATTAAATCGGATCGTCTAGCACTGACGAGAGATCATATCGTTAGTAAATAACACCCAAAATAGAATTCCACTGTTCCGTAGAACATGATCTAAAGCCATAGATACTGAATAAAATCACAACTTTTGTGAAGTAGGGTTTTCTGCATGGATGTTTTCTATAGAAGGTTTGTTTATAATCTTCAACAATACTTTGTAAAGTGTTCTAGACAGCACAGTTCAGAACGCTTGCCTATTGACACTATTTTATGCCTATTTGAGTCCATGAAAAGTTGGTGGAATGAGGTTTCCAAAGGATTAGATGCATTTCTTTTAATAGCGGTTTGGGAATGCAATTGACTGCATATACAATGACTTGGTATCGTCGTGTAAAAGTAAAACTACAACTACCACTATTATTCGCTAAAAAGAAAATTGATCAGACTGTATTTGCGTTTTATTCAACTTGAAATGTATAAACCCCATCAGAAATTCTCTATAAAAGAAGAAAGTTTCCTATACTGTCACATATTCCCCCAAGAAATTTTGAATGAAACTTAGAAGGTCACAAGACTTAGCTTACCCCATATAAAATGTTTTTTTCTTATCTCAGTGAATGATAACAGTTGGTCCAGTCCGCTTGTTATCTTGGAAGTTTTAGTCAAGACACTTTCTAGTGACTTTTTCGCAGGTCTTTTGAAGATTAAAATGTGTGGACGCATTTGGGACGGGCTTCACAGTTGTCTGCACGTGTTACTTACGTTACTAGAAATTTCGTCCCAGCTTGAAAAAATAAGTGATTGCAGATTACTTTTAATTATAATTTAGTTTATTGCTTCCTATAAGATATAAACTCCCAAAAACAGTTGCAAAAAATGGTGGTGGTTTTTATCTTTATGTAACCACTTTAAATTTTTACAATTTTAGCCATGGAACAAGATTTCGAAATATGAGGTATAGTCGAATTATTTGAAATTTCACACTTATGAAATTTAGTCTTGTTCATTTGTTCAACAAGTTTTACAAGTATGGCTTTGTAGTGCACCTGTTTTCTGCGCTTGTAAAAAATCACTTGTAAATCAAGTTTTGTGGCACGGACCCCTGATCTGTGCAGGTAAAATGAATTTGTATTTCTCTAGATCACTAAAAATTATATTTGAATACTGAAGGAAAGCTTAAGTGATTCCCAGTATTTATTTAAATTATTCAGCAAATATAAAATTTAGTACGAACTAAGAATTCTCTACTCTTGTTTTTTACATGCATGTCCAAAATTTTAAAAATAGCTTTCAGTTGTCAGGTACTAGAATATTAAAATTCAATGTGCATGTGCTGTGCATTTTATTCAAATAAAATTCTAAAATAAATTTATTATTTCTTGACGTATATTTAATTTCTGGGAACTATACTTTCCTACGATTTTATACATTTCGCTTCATTGAAACGCAAATATAAGCAGGAGTGAAGTTTGATTAAAAGTGCCGGGAAGGTGCAATTGCTATTTATTAATATTTTTCTCACTTTTACAGTTTTGACCTGTTAATGTTTGTTAATTCTCAAAAGTGTATTTACAAGATTATTCCAATTTTGGGTCTAAAGATAAACTTTTTATCTTTTTAGAGGTCAAATGAAAAAAATGGTGGTTATTGATTAGTTTCTAGATTTAAAAAGGACATACAATTTAAAGTGCTTACATTTTATTAATAAGCAGTGTAAATAAAAGTGACATGTCCAACTTCGAAAAGTGTACGGGCTTTTGTTATGTACGTTACGTTGCTATCTAAGTATTCTACGGTAGCAATGTTCTATAAGTTGGCAATATTGTTACGAATGATCTAAGGGTATAGGCCATTCTTTAGGTAATTCGTAGCAATATTGAAAACATAGTACATGATTTCTATCAGACAAGGTTTTATTACCCAAAACACAACCTTCGCACTATTCGCTAGGTATCTCGTTACAATGCGTCGATAAAATCATTGAAAAGTGAAGTTTCAATACGATGATTTTTTACCCGTTGGGGTAGCGCAACCTACCCTGGGCGGAGGGGAATTTTAACCTGACAAATGTTGCAGACAAGCCATATTTTTTGCCATGAATTTTTTACTGTGCAACACCTTAGTAGGTTCACAAGTTTAATTATCGTCAGTAAAATTGCCTCAATCACTGGTATCCAGATAAAGCACCGCACCCTTTGTAGGATTACTAAATTATTTACCAACAGTGGTCAGAAAAGATAGGCCAAGGTTGTTCTGGAGCAGACAGACGAAAATATGATAGCATTCGTGAAATTTTCGAGAACCACAGAACTATTATAAATGGCGTTATATGATTTAACCAGAAAAATTTCTAGAGCATTTTTGCAGAATTCTTAAGATCTGGCATCTTGTTGAATTTTGCTCTCACGAGGGCTGCTTGGATCTCGTTTAGTGTGATTTCGCTGTCATGTATGGGATCAGTCACATAAGGGGAAGCATACAGTATCACTAATGGGTCAAATTCCCGAGCTAAGAAGGTTCCCAAGAGTTAGTGTTTGTCGAGGAATTTTTTGCAAATTTTGTCCTATTTATTTCTTAGACCGCCCTCAATTGCAAAGTCAACAATTTAGGAGAGCTAACCTGTTCAACTCAGCCTCATAATGCCCTACCGACATTCCATTCCATTCCATTTCAATGTATATCGCTGTCATCATCTGTACGCCCGTTTAAAACAAGCTCATCTCTGCGAACAGCTGCAAAGAGTGAGCGATGCCATAAAGATAAAACATCCAGTATTGATCAATTTGTCTTTCAGGACGATAATCTCCGGTCTCATGCTGCTTTTCAGACTCAATAGAAATTGGTTGAATTGGGTGGGAAATCCTATATCCACTCAGAATACCACTTGTTTCATTCACTCAAGAATTTCTTCAGTGCGAAACATTCAAAAAGGAGGATAAGGTATCTGAACCACTGCAGGAATATTTCACATCAAGAGTGCCAAAGTTTTCTTCTAAAGGAGTTGCCAAATAATGTAGAAGGTTCAGAAATGTACTCAAGTGTTCTACTTATTTCAACAATATTTTGCAGCATGACTTTAAAGAGATTACCTCACAGTAACCAAATCACAAATCGCTTCTATTTCAAACTGAATTTCTACATGCCGAACTGTTATGGTTTTATGTTTTATTTGCTGACCTTCATTCCCATTCACTCCAAGAAAAGCGAGATCATGGTAAAGACTTTAGTGAGTCAGAGGGATACATTTCTGTTTGAGGGTAGTTTAGAAATTGTGATTTGTTTCTCAGTATCAAAGAAACCACCTATCAAAGACTGCACCCTGAGGGACACCATATTAACACAAAAGGGGGTCAAAATTTTTAACTAACTCCACAATAATTTGGTAAATCAACTGCAGACTCAGCAGTAGATTGAAATATTATCTCCTAGCTCTAATTTTTAGTAACGAGTAGGAAAGTTATGTATTTCAAAAAATTTTCTGATCCAGAATTGGTCTCTAATTTTCTCACAACATTGCCATTACATTAATTATGTGGAAAAAAAATACCTGTAGGCTGTTTGCCTGTCTTCCCTTCCCTTCCCATTAACGATTCCAAAATCAAACATTAAGAGTTGCATAGGTGTAATCATATAACTGGAAAAAAAAGTTCCGTTACATCTGCACAATGGTTAACGTAAAGATAAATTTGGTAAGTAGCACCTTGAGTGCTTACTGATGAGAATGCAATTACCTGAGAAGTATACTCACCTCTAAAAAGACACGGAATACCTTGGCTTGCTGTGCTGTGCATTTTCACTCTCACCTGAGCAGACGGAAATTGCTTTGAAATAGCCAAAATAGGTATGTTAAGTGCAGACCTTACCGCCATTACCATCTTCATGGTTTCGTCTTGTGATTGTTGCAGCCACACCACAATTTAATAGTCGTTTGTGCACTTTTGGGGGAAATTTCTTCTTTTTTGCTTAACTAAAAATGAATTCGTTATTGTCGGCATCTGTGTACATCTAGCCTGGAAGGTATGTATTTTCATTTCCTTCACAAAATGATGAATTTCGTTCCAATGAAACTCCAATAGAGTCGGTACTAACTGACTGGTGTGTGGAGATGTTATGGCATTTTGAAGGTGTCTAATTAGATCTTTCTTCAATGCGGAAATGGGTCGATACAAGTGGAATGATTCACACTGCAGCACTGCAATTTAAGGTGTGAAGTAATATGCAATACGCTACTACTTTTCATATTAACTGTGACATGTATTGTGTTAAAATTACAAACAAAGAGTGCTTTGATAATTTTCGTTATGGAAACAATTGGGAAGCCCAAATTGTATGTTTGTATCTTTTATTCTATAAATGTACATATCATTATTAGTTACGGCTACCTTCATGGGCTTTTAGCTCTTTCCACGTCTTTGTCTGTTTGAAGTTTACGTCTTTTATTATATCCAACTTCATTTGCCCACAGCTATTTTGTGGTCTACTTAAAAGTCACATCAAGGCTTCCAATCATAGAAAGAGAGCCAAACCTGAGGATCTTAAAAAAACCTACTATCCGGTAATTGTCCTTCTGAAATATCAGCTCAAAATGATGGGTATGGTTGATGATGACACATGTATGTAGATCCTGTTTGGAGGATGATAAGATAGTCGAACATATTCTATACCATTGCGAAACACTGTTCCGCTTACGAAAGAAGCAACTTGATATGGCGTTCAATTTGCTAAACGGTGTTCCTAGTTTACCGCCAAAAAGAATCATAGGTGACGTTAGAAGCCTTAATAATGGGCTTTTTAAAAGGGCTTAAATACAAAACGATCCTAGGATGCTTGGAGATTCTTTCGGCCTCCATTCCAAAGACCTCCGGAAAAAAAGATGCAAGACTCTCCTCTAAAATACTCCTGACGCTCGCTCTTGTTACTTTTCTAGGACGTACACTTTCGAGCCTCCCGGTGTAAGAATGCTTTCTCTCGATTTGCACGAAATTAAGCAACAGCACTATAAGCTATAACACTATATAGCACGGGTTCGTATCTCCGTGGAAATATCGCTGGTAAAGCTGCAATTCGGGTCCAGATATTTGAATTCAAAATTCCAGTCGCCCACAATAAAATTGTGCCAATACCCAAATTATATAATTTTGGGTCTCAAAAATTTTTTTTAATTGGTTCGAGTGATTTTTGAGGCAGTTTTGATCAGATCTGGAAACATTGTTTGGAATTCATGTTAATACCTAGATCCAATTGAAGCAACGTAGTCAGGGAGTCGGGGTTCCATGAAGTCAGTAATTATTACATTTTTCGGTATCACTTTCAATGCTTTCGGAAGCGCTTTGCAGTTTGGCGGGAGGTGAAGGTACAGGTGTGTTTTAACTTAAAGGCTGTATCACCGATCGAAGGCTCGGTTACAAAATTCTTATATTGTTTTTGAAAACTGAAAATCCTGTGATTTTGTGATTCCATTTTGGTCATGTGAACCTATGAACATACTGATTGAATTCACAAATATAATGTTATGTGAAGAGTTATACTTATCTTGCTTCTCAAGGTTAATACCATAGAATACATTATATGGTTTTTGAAAACAAAATCTGTTATTTTTCTTTGTTGTTGTTAACAAATTTTTCCCTTAACTTATTTCGATTGCGAGAGGTAAGCGACCCGGCGAAGCTCTTATTGTATTTAATCCATTTTAGCCCATCGTCTTCATTTAAGGACAGTTGCAAAATACCAGTTAAAGGCAAGATAACGCATATAAAATGAAGTCTCTTCAATTCACAGTCGAGTATTCATATTGAATTCCATTTCTATTTGTCACCCAGGCCGGTGCTCGAGCGGGCTGAAGCGCATGTATACAGATTTTCTCCCCTGTTGGCGTGGGTTCCAATCCCGCATTTATCTGGGTACCAGTGGTTAAGGTAATTCGACTGACAAGAATTATACTTGTGAAGCCATTAGGATGATGCTGCAAAGTAATAATTTCATGCCAAAAATTGTAGCTCACTTACAACATTTGTCAGGTTAAAATTTCCTAATCTCCCTTTTCCCAATAACCTAAAAAATACAGGATGACATGGAAATCTTTTTACATTAGCAGTTTGTGGAGACCTACCGAAGCAATATACTTTGATATGGGTTAAGACAAAAACTGCAAAAAATAAAGAAAGTAGTTATTATCATGCACTATTTTTGAGAGATCCAATATGTCTTAACAGTTATATTTCTTATAAATCTTTCGTTCTTGGTAATGTTTTTACAAGACTAGACCTGTGCATAGCCTTATTTTCTTACTGTAGTTGACCAAGGTGTCTAGTTACTATGATTTGGTGGTTGAGGCTGCTGTTAACGAGAATTGTACTTGCAAAGCTACTGGGATGTTGTGCACTAAAATCTCACATTAAACGTTTGTTTGCAACATTTTTTAGGTTAAGCATTCTCTCTCTTCTCCTCCTCTACGAAATTTCCCTTTCCCTGAGCTGTGGTGTGTTATGTACATGATAGGGTTGTCCCATGAGCAGGTAATATCTTAAACAAAATTAAAAAACAACTTTATAATGAGAAAACAATTGAATTTTAAACAAGCTGAAATGTTCATCTGGTCTTTTCTCTGAGAGCTCTTCAGTTCTGTCCATGATCAACGATTAATTTCCATATAACTTCCAGTTCATTTCAATAATTTATTATTTAAGAATCAACCAAATTGTTATTTAATTAAAAATTGTGATAAAAAACTAGATATTTCGAAAATTGCATAGCTTCTTAGCTTCATAGCTGCTTGTTTTGCGCAGAATACAATTTATGAAAAAAATTAACATCTAAATCCCATTGGCGTCATCCCGAATTGAATACACCAGTGGTAAAAATAAACTTAAATGTGAAATGTTGCACATGCCAAGATAAAAAGTGAAAACGTGCACAACAAAAGAAGCATTTTAAATTGTTGGCGTTGTATATTCTGGGTCGATGCGGGTATTTAAAAAAAAAAAAATTCAAGTTCAAGTTCCCCCCCAGAAGTCAAGGCCCATTTTGGGGCAGCATCAGCAGCAGCAACAGCAGCAGGAGTGTTGAAGCCACATTCGCCGTAGAAAAAAAAACAGAAAAAGTGCATCACTGCATCAATATTTACCCGGCTTGATGAGTGTTCCACTGAGCTTTTGGGGAATTATCACAAAGTTGGCGGACGGATGGTGGTGGTCGGTCGAACAATATGTTCGCAATTTCTGTCCGAGAAAAGGAAGAGGAAAAAGAAATGTATACTTTGTCCAGCCGGACAATCTTCGACGACTTTTAATTTCGAACAATTAAACGAAAAGGAAATAAAATACAAGAAAAAACTTTCAGAATGGCTTTTGATTCTGTTGGTCCTTTTTTCATTTTCTTCATTTTCAAGACTGCATAAAAGTGAAAAGTCTGTTGTGTGCTTCTAGGCAAAATAAAAGCCCAGCAAGACCGGCTAGACCCCAGTAGACTAGACCGAAACTTAATGAATGACTGCCATGCCTACATTACATATACAGTTTGGGTTGGATGGGAGTAGGAGGGGGTGGAACAAAGCTCCGACGTCAGTTAACACGATAAATTCACCCGAGGTATATTGAAAAAACTGAAATCATAAAACATCTGCAGTAGAAAAGCAAGTCTGGAAATGTTTTCACTTTCATTTCATCCGTCCAGGAAACTCAGGCAATAAGAAAAAAACAACTCGAAAACTGAAAGTTCGCAGTCAACCACTGCAACGAGAAGGAACATCACATGACCCACCGCCCACGTACTCAGGTTGAAAAGTTTGCACGTCTGCAGCAGAAGAATGGATTACGTATCACCGATTGTGAGGGGGTAAGGGAGCTTTTACCACCGTTGCATAAGACCAGAGTCGCTGTTTTGCTACTCTGGAATTACCCTACAACCTTGCATTTGATTGTGATAGTAAATCAATGAAGGACACCCGGTGCTGTACTGTTGTACTCCACAGATAATTTCTGTTGCATATAAAATTAGAACCCGCACTCCGGCATATCTACATCCCCGGCATTGGGGTGCTGTTGCAGTAGTGTTGAATATAGTTCCCCCATTGCTTTTTATTCCTTCGGGGAGAGAGAGAGATCTCCTTTCCAACCGCCCAGGACTGGCGGATATACTGCAAGATACCAACAAAACTGATGGAAATTTTCAAAGTTCCGAGAAATGGGCGGTGCAGGGATGCTTTTTAGTTTCATTTTACAGTTTGAAGGCTCCTTCCGGTTACACAGATTTTATCAGTACAAACTAAAATAGATTCTCCGTCTGCATGCACGTCTAGGGGGAGAACTTTCGCTTTCGTTTGATGACGCGTCCAACTCCTGGATGCATAAGTGAATGGGACGCATTGGGGTTGGGGTTGCATGCAGCTAAGCACTTTGCAGTGAACTTGACTGCTGGGTTGAAAAGGTTACTGACATTACTATAGCGTTGATGGAGGGCATAACTTGCTTCTCCTTTGATTGCATAACTCTTGAACTGCTTGAAAATCCAGACTACCCTGGGATTATTTACTAAAAACCTCGCCGACTTTAATCGCAACCTTAGTCATGTTGTTGTTGTTGTCTGGAAAGCCTCCTTGCCCCTTGCCGTGTGGTAATATAATTCACGCATATCAACCCCCAGTGCATTTTACGCGCAGTTCATTTATCAGAAATTAAGTTTTATCAGCGAATTCTGACACGTCCGAAAATAATTTCAAAAAGCAAAGAAGAAAATATTTAGCCAACTGACACACATTTTGCCCCGAATTTCGATTATTTACTTCATTTTCGCTTATCTCTCGGTTGCAATATGCTCTGCGCCGCGGTTGTTTTCCCTCTGGCCGGTGTATTTTTGCAGGATTGTTTTGATTTCGGGCTATAATATGACACTCAGTTGCACGAAAAGTGAACAAGTCAAATATACGTTGTTAGGATTGCCCCACTCTTTGACTATGGAACTGAATAACAGCGCAAATTCCCCAGTTTTATTATTTGTGTTATTATTTTGTTGCAGGGTCGCATGCCTAATCAGTTCAGTTTTTGGAGTTATGAATTGTTGGGTGGAAATGCGGAAGTTTCCTCGTTTTGTAAGTGGAGCTTTTTAAATTTATATTCAAGTCTAAACCTGGCGATACACGACCCAGTGTTGACTTCATAATTTTTTGAAAGTATTAAGAGTTTTATTTTACTGTCAACAAAAAATTTATATAACTTCGTGGCGTTGAATGTACTTAGGATTACTAAATAAGCTTTCGGTATCCCGGACCTATTATGGTATTATTGCCATATATATATATATTCAAGACCCACAAACCATGTACGCGACCATATCAGTCAATTTAAACCAATATTATTTACATCTTTGCTAGGATTTGTACCCTCATCATTATTATCACTATCTATATCAGCCTACGATGTTGCGAGGTACCCTGAAGTGTTGCAGAGGAATCTGAAGGAAAAGGCGAAGAGGACACCAAAGACCATAAGAAGTGTCGAATTAATTTGGAAATAATAACATTGGCTATGAATTACGCATTTCGGAAAGTGCGCTTTCTTTCTCTGTCAGACGAGCAGGGTTTCACCTCCTGGAAGAATACAGAATTAAGCGGAGTCTGAAAGGCCTATAAGGCGAAGAAGGGAGAGAGCTGTAAAGAGTTCTTCGACGACCGGAAAAGGAATCATAGAAGGATTTCTGCTCGAATATGGAGTCTAATGTCTACAGTAGATTACAGAAGTCTCTAAAGACCCGGTCTCCGAAGTTTGACTTGCTCCAAATACGACAGAAATAATGGCGGAAACACTGGAGAAGACGGACAGAATTTTAATGGAGATCCACATTCCAGAAAGCTATGCACGCCTTGAAAAGATTTTTTACTCGTTCGTAAATGCTTGGCTACAAGATTGGATTGGAATGCAGCGGAAAGGATGGTGTCTTTAAAGGGAATACAGAGGGCCATATGCAGCTTCACGCCCTTCAAATCGTTGGGTCTGGATGGAATATTCTCTGCCTTACTACAGAAGGGCAAAGAGGGCATTCCATCATTGCTTCGGGGAATATTTTTATCGCCAGGGCATACATCGATAAAATTAAGGGGGGAAACGAAGGTGATCTTTCTACCGAAACCAAGGAGAAGTCGAGACAAAATCCTTTAGGCCGGTTAATCCGACATTCCTTCTGTTGGGGAAGCAATGGAAAGGGAGCTGATAGACTACCCTTATATGTAAATCAGTACACCAAGCTCGCATATCGACGGAATCTGCGCTTCACCAGTTAGTGAAAGTAGTAGAAGAAGAATTAAATACGGGAGATCATAGCATTGACTGGCTTTATGGATATTGAAAAGTCGACATAAATCAGCCAATGGCTATGTGAATGACGTGGCGTTGGTGACCAAAGATAAGTTTATGCCTACGACTGCTTCACTGATATCATGAGAAATGCTTTCCGAATTGTGGAAGTTTGGTATGAGAACAGGGTCTCACTATCAACGCAAACTCTCATTCCACAACAACCAAGAAGTGGTCAGTTCCAAGTATGGAGCGATGAATACTCAGATGTTTAATTTTTCTCTCTACTCTGGCATAGAAGTTGTAGATGTCATAGGGATGTGGATTTTAGAGGATGATACCTGCAGACTATGCCTGAAAGATACTGAGAACCAGCATAGGGCAGAGAACCTCTAAACAAATGCTCAAAATAACAAGAAACGTCTGAGGATTGCTTAGGAGCACTTTGATGCAGACCAGCTAAGACGAATTTGGGTAGAGGCACAGAAGAGGGTCTGGAGATAGTGGTCTACTTTAAAATCCTCCGAACAATACTTTACTTATGATAGCTTTTAACAGCCTCAACCACCACCAACACTGTGCTGGTAAACACTAGATTTCTAGACGTCTAACTACCGTTATTTTTTCTTATTAGATCAACGCATCGTGCCCATATTACATCCTTGGATTTTGTATAGCTCATAATTTCGGAATAGCCAACGATCTTAGATAATATGTATCTTTCGACACGGTACTGACGAGCATCCCTGACTTCGCTGTAGTTATAGTCTCTTGCTAATAAAGGAGCGCAATTTCTACATGTCAGATGCAAAATAAGAAAAGATGTAAAGCTTTGCAGAAATGATTATCATTGGAACAGTAACGCGCAGACACCATATTGGACACAATGAACACTGTAGGTCTGTAGGTCTGTAGGTCTGTAGGTCTGTAGGTCTGTAGGTCTGTAGGTCTGTAGGTCTGTAGGTCTGTAGGTCTGTAGGTCTGTAGGTCTGTAGGTCTGTAGGTCTGTAGGTCTGTAGGTCCATCACATTCTATGAGAACTTAGATCTCATATGTTTCATTAAGACAAAGAATTTGGGGTCGTCAATTTTACAGTATCTTATTACGAAGTTCAGTTTGGTGTGCTTCCTAAAATATTCCCAGAATTTAATAAAAAAAGGAAACAGTGACTTCCCTGCTTCCATTATTGTTTTTGATCCAAAAATATTTGTATGAAACATTATCCCCATCATCGAGCATCCACTCATTAACAAGGTGCTATTTACCCGAACTTATCATTCATTTGACCCATAGACCCATTTATACTTCAGCGATTGGCGGAAATTACCCGGAAGCGTGCACGCCTAATCTGCTTGCACCCATCTAATTATGTGCTTCGAAGAGAAGACGCAAATCGCCCGTCCTTGCACTCGGCGATTAGAAGTCACGTCACGCCCAGGTGGCATTCCTTCTATTGAAACCGAAACGCGCAATGCACAAACAAAAATTTTCCACCCAGAACAAGAGCTAAAAATACCTACCAATTCCGTGCAACAAATGACTGCAGTGGCGATAAAAAGAAACGCAAAAATCGTGTGACATTGAAAATTTTGTTGCATTTTTTGCCGCGATAGGCTCCCGCCCGTTCCGCCCGGCGGAATGACGCATTAGGCTGCCGTCTTGTCTTCGCTTTCGTTGCTTGTTGCCGGCCCCGTAAATTTCAGCGGTTGAATCACATTACCGAGAATCGAGCCACAGTTATTTATCCCCGAAAAGTCAACACAAACGCCAGAGGTGAGCAATCGGTGCCAGTGCGCACTGCGCAGTGGGACTGCACCGCCGCCGCTCCAATAACGGCCGCCAAGTGTAGCAAAAAGCTCGATCCTCTCTTGCAGTACTGCAAAAATTAGCAGGAAATGCTGCCACTTGCCAGCAGCGTGACCCACTACTACCACCGTTTTAAAAGCAGCCTGCGCCGCACGAAATATTTACGGTCGTGGGACTTGTTTTTTTTTGGTTGGTGTTTCTCGGTCAAACTAATTTTCGCCCGGACAAGCGTTTCGCCAATTACGAGTCGCTCTTTCCCCCCAGTTTGCATTGGATTAGCGTCCATCAGTATCAGAGAAGAGAATGCACTCCCGCGAATAGTTAGTGACCCACACACCACTGCAGTAAATCTGAGGCCAGCGTTCCCCATTGGGTCCCTGCATGAAGGCATAACAAACACTGCCACTGGCTGAGGACGCATCGAAAGCGAAAGTGAGACAAAAAAACTGCACCTTTCTGGGTAAATTTGCAAACTGCAGCAGAGAAGCTTGGCAGCGATGCATGAGATGCCCGACAAGGAAGCGAAAGTCAATGCAAGGGAGACGACTATTGAAGGAGTTGGTGGGACTGCGTTCGGGGCACCGCCTCTTGCAAGCCTGTTTTATTTTATTTTTTTTTTTGCCAAAATTGGCGTCTTTTGGCTTTCCTGGTTGCACTTCGTGCTGGTCGTTTTGGCTTCTTGGTTTCACATTCTCACGCTATTGCATAACAATCGCAGCCGTGAACGTGAAGTGGTTCGTTTTGTTCTTGTTCTGTAGATTTACCCGGACGTACAGCAACGTAATGCTGCCATCGATTACGTAGCGCACTGAGCTTGGTCTTGGCAGGCAACTTTGGCACACATTTTTCGAATCACGGGATTTTGCGTTTCATTTTTGCATTCGAACTTTGGTGGCAGGTGAAGTGAACTTTGTTTACTTCCCGAATTAGGGTTTTTTGCGCTGAAAATTGTTGTGGAATTTTACGGGAAATTTGCATAACCAGTAGAAATCGTCACGACCTGTAGTGAGTGCGTTCCAAAAACCTAAAAACTGAAGCGTTTTCATTACTCTTTCTTCAGGGAAAATATTGGGAAATTCTCTATCCCTGGCAGGAAATTCCTCTATTGGTGGTGGTGAAAGGGAGAAATATTGGGTTGTTTCATCTGAAATATCCGATTTTGAGATGTTGAAAGATTTCGAACCATCAAGACAAATGGAAGTTATTAATCGAAGTAAATCCCATTTGATAGGATTGTTTTTTTTTCAAGGGATTGTGAGAACAGATATGGCTGTTGTATATAAAGCTACGCTTTTCCTGTTGATGCAGTCCTCGAAGGCGGATTTGATCTCCGCGTTGTTGTGGAAACATTTCTGCCTGAGGTAATGTCCAAAGTTATGAAAAAGGTGGCAATCTGTTGGAGATAGCTGAGGCAAAACTTCGTATCCTACTGATCCAGGTTTTGCATCGGCGTTTGGGCGACGTGTGACCGTGCATTATCGTGTAACAGGTTAGGCCTGTGCCAAAGCTAAAGCTGGCTGTTTTTGCTTCAGTTTATTGTTTATTACATATCTCAATTTCAGTTTGATCAGCATCTAGCCACAGCTCCATTATTTTTCGATTGTTGTAAAGGATCCCTTTTTCATCTTCTTTTGCTGATGGAGTAAAAAAAATGACAACTTTCATGCGCCGAGGTTGGGTGGCTTCGGTGAGTTCATAGGGTACCCACCTTGTGAATAGATTTTAGGTAGACGACTTATTGTGGCTATGTATCCTTTCCCGCAGTAGCCTTGAGGTCTTCATTAATAATGGCCGTTGTGGGTTCCCCTTAGGCACATCTTCGAGCCTGAGGTCCCCAGTATTGCCACGTTCATTACATGTACCCTCCATGAAAGCAGAATTTTTGTCGTGCGCCGGATTAATAATGGCCTATATCCAAGAGACTGTCTGGGGTCCCTACATTCCTATTAAAAAAATGGATTCTGAGCCACTTGATTATAGCAACACTCGATGGCTTTTGGTGATTTACTTGTCAGGAGAAAAAATCCATTGGTAGGTTCTTAGTGAATTTCAACATCTATTTCAGTACCTGGAATGTTTCCAAATTGGTGGAAATGGTAATCCTGTTTTTGGATCCCTGCTGATTCAGATTGAGATTTGCATCATTCTAAAATGCTGGGATATTTTGGTGTTCTTTGCGGACTTGTGGTATAGTGTGCAGATTGTGACTTATACAGGGTTTATAGTATCTATAAAATTGCTTCCCTCTCATTACATTCATATCACAGTGCGTTGTCTTTAAAGTGACATCCTGGGCACCATTAATACCCTTCAGTTAATTTGAATAGTGAATCTTTGCTTATAATGAATAAACAATAAAATAAATAAATACGAATTTTACATCGACCCACTTCATTACTATGTCATAAGTATTCTTTAAAATGGCAGACTGTTACCTGTAGTCATTAAATAGAACAAGAAGGACTGCACAGCTTGGGCAGGTTATTGAATCTTATCGTCTATTTGAGTTTGTGACCTATTAGGGCTTAAAAAAAGAATCGTATAACATAAAATGAATGAGGGTTAAAGAATGCAGCAAGCTGTACAAATTCGTCTTGAGCAGCTATCCGCTTCACATCTTATAGTATCTTGTAGAGGCTGTAATATTATCGCAAGAGGTTGAAAACTAGCCCCTAGCAAGATTGTGTTATTTTCAGAAGACACTCCTAACTCGATCTTGAGAATATCTAAAAGCGTTCAAAGTTGAGCAGATGATTTTCTAATTTGCATATGTAACTGACCCTAGTTTCCTTTCTCCCTTGTCTCCCCCTTTCAATACACACATTCAAAATCATTTTTCTTGATTCCTTCGCGTATCAACAATCCTGAGTTCCCCTGAAAATAATTTCCGCATTTTAATTCCATTTTGCCAGTGTGAATGCCCGGCCTAGTTCTTGCCTTCTATCAAAATTTTCGCAACTAATCCAATATTTGTTTGTTTTTACGGATTGGTCTATGTTTTCAATCTGTTTTACGAATAGGTTCATTTCCACCTTCGTATCGCGGTTTTAACAATCTTCTGTATGGTTAAAAGATTAGAAATTTTGCTAGGAAGGTCCATGTTCGAAAATACTGTAAAGATCCTAGAAATAGTTACTATGGAAGCTTTCAAATCTAACCGTGTTAAATTCGACTAAAATCTGGCTAAGGTGTTTTTGATCACAATAATTGTTCAAAAGAACGTGGTAGGCTATTAATGAGAATGTTACCATAAGAAGCCGCCCACAAATATCGAGTTTAATGCGATTAAATCTGAATGAAGAGCTTCTATGTCGCAGCAAAATTTCAGGGAAACAAAAGTAGGTACGGCAGGTCTCGTAGTGAATGTTGCATAATTTCTCCCATTGACTACGAAGCATGTGACGTAATGCGCTTATGTTATCTAATATATTTGTAATAAAGCACTACATCAACGCATAAGGAGGACGTGGAAATTGGAATGAAACGGCTTCCCATCTTCTTATCTCTTACGTTTATGAATCACTTCAAGATCCAGAGGCAGCATTTTTTTGAGTGTTCTTCCCACATTTTCCCTCTTGGCCAGAACTCATACTTCTGTTATGATTATGACCTACCCACATCTCGTACAGTATATCCAAATTGTTGTTATGCTAATTAGCACTCTTCAAGTAAAAATCGGCTTAAAATGAAAACTCAGTAAGGACGTAACTCTCCCTCGACAACTGGCTCTAGAGCAGGCATTCCTCCTAAATTGCACGTGCTGCTCTTGACAAGTATTAGCGAAATTATATTAAAAAAAAATGAGGAAAAAATAAATGCATCCCCTCATCAGTCCAAATACTGAAGTGCACGCACATGCCTGAAAATACTTACACAGTCGACTGCCGTTCCAATTCACCCCTTCACCCATTAAACTTAACTGGAATGGGGACAAAACAACAAAAGGAATGGGCTCTAGCACGCATGCAGGCCACTGCATTTACAGATGGCTGTATTGATCCGAAATTCGCTCCCTCCTCATTCACCTCACCTAGTCCTTGCCGCTTTCACAGGATTTTAGACAGCAAACGAAAACTAGTTCGGTACTCGTTGCTAGTGTCCTGGAACAACTACAAGTGCAAGTGGGAGCTATAGGTAAACGCACTTTTATGGTAACCGGGTTCACCAGATAAAAAGTGATACAAACACCATTCAGGGTGAGTTCGCAGAAATGCGTGTACAGCCTTAGTTAACCCCTACCCCCTGGCCGCTGTACAAACGTTCGTATCTGTGTACATGCAGCTAGCTATAGCAAGGGATGGTTCCGTTTCGTTGCTGCTGCTGTTGCTGCTGCTGCTGCTGCTTTTGCTGTACGCATCTACAGGGCCTTTTGAATGGATTTGTGTGTGCACTGGGATTTTCGAAGCTTAGAGCAGTTTTCTGGGATTGAAAATAGGAAAAAGACGGAGGCAGCAAAGGGCATATAGCCTATGGAGGGCTGAATGTAGCGGCATTATACGCATTTTCTACGCACACAAACGAAACGGGCGCAAGTTTAGTTTTAAACGAGGTATGCCATTTATCGATCCTATTTAATGGAGGCTGCTGTAGCGCGGGTGTGGGTTCTCAAAGCGGGTAATGGTTGCTAAGCTTTGCCTTCACCACTCTGAAAAGTACTTTCTAATTCGTGCCACCATACCACTGCATAATTGTGCCCGCCCCACAAATCTTAGGGTCCTTATCATATATACGCACTAAGCTTTTTTATTTTTTCGTATTTCCCCCTTTAATACGAGCTGCGGGTGATTTATCCATCAAAATATCTGACAGATCTTTTTGCCTTTTTGCCTTTTTGTGGCCAAATCATGCAGATGAACCACGAAATGAAGTAATGTTGTGCAGCTCTCCCGGGATATCACCAGGGCTCTTCAGAAATAAACAACTTTAAATTGTTGGTTTACAAAGACAATTTTTGGAGTTATACAAAAAAAGTATAAAGAAGAGACGGCGGTTTTCAAAAGGAGATATTTAAATTATGTGGCCCACTCTTGTTGGATCTTCACGCTTTACTTTAGATGATTTCTAGTTATATAATTTTTTATTTATGGAATGATTTAAATGATAGCTGCCTGCAGCACTAAATTTTAAAAAAGTTTCTTTTTAGATATCCATTTTTTCTAATTTTTAATTAGGAAGATATGAGAATTTTTCGGATCTTTTAACTTCTTGCTTTGTAGCTCTTTTATTAGGCTATAGCTGACCAGAAGCGCATGTGTATCTGCTAAACTATATACATTCAGGGACGCATGAAACGTTCTAAAATTGTATATCTATCGTACTAACTAATAATAATCGTAGATGATGAATACTGAAGATGATAGATGAAATGTAGATGAGAATACTGTGGATGATAAGTAAGCAGCTTCTTGTTAATTATTTCGAATAACGTTACACTTCGGGTAAAATCTTTCCTAATAATGACTATGATCCAAATCATGTTTTTGGGACCCTTTCTTTACCATTCTCTTTCATTTTCCTCCAATTTTGTCAAATTTGCTATCCTTGAAAAGTTGGTATCGGGAAGATCTTTGCAATCAGGCCCATAGCAATGAAACAATAAGCTGAGAAAGATATCCTGACTGGCCCTCGAATTTTAAAGTGCTTGCAGTAAGTCACTGGAGAATGATACGAAGTCAGCAGTTCACAGCACCAAAGAATATATAAAAATACTCTGTGGATCAATCTGGTCATCATTAGGCATGTTTCCAGCATCTATAACGTATTATTTGAAATAGTTCAAGCGATCATTGAGTCCAGTTTGTACATGCACCTCGTCGTTGTCAAGTTCGTATCTAGTCTCTTGATCTTCGACCAGAAAAAGTATCGTATCCAAATCTTCCAGGATCTGCTCAGAATAATACAACCGTCATGTTGTGTATGAAGACTTGGGCCTTCTCCTATGCCGTAAAGATCAAACAACAGCCTTCGTAATATAATGTAAGAGATGTAAGAAATGTGTTCATTACTTCACTAATGAAGTAATGAGTATATGTACATTACTATACATTCTAAACGCCAATGAATTTTAACACAAAGATGTTATTGAAAATTCATGCATTACTCTTAGGCTCATTATTCTTTCATTCTTTCATCGAAGGAAATATAAATGTAAAAGTGGGAAATAAAATGGAGTGATCGAAAGCTATAAAATCCATGTACGTCTACTCCAATAAATAGAAGAGGCAACTAATACAGACAGAATTTGATTAAGCTGAGTGCAACTTTTGTTACCACTCTTTATTTTATTTAAATGAACAAGAAAATGTGAATTTCTCTGATACAGTACCTTCTACGTTACTCTGTCATTAATATTTTCTGTTACGTTACTCTTACTGTGTCATTGATGCTAACGACTTTTATTATTCTTTGATAAAATTCCGCGTTATCGTGTTCATCAATGGATCGATTTCTTACTGGGGTATTCCCCGTGTTATTCGTGAGATTCATGATTCATTAACTTCCATCTGAAAATCACACTGTTAACGATGAGATTAGGTTAGTCCGCAAGCTCTGAAAAGTTTCTTGATCGACTTCCAGGCATACTGAATCATCAACCGTTCGCTCTCCAGGCAATATCTTCTTTTCTGCCATTCTCCTTGCGGTCTTAAGTCCACATCCACTGGCTTCTTCAACGTAATACAATGTTAATAAGAACATTTGATATTACAGCCGATGTTGCAGCAGGTGTACTGCCAGACAAAATTGATAGAACCTTAGTGGGAACTGCTTGAAGATCAAAGAGATGAATTCTAGTTGTTCGGGACTCAGACTTTAAAATTAAAATCTCAACAGTAGAATTGGCAAAGTCTGTCGAAGTCTGTTAAGCAGTATTGCAAACTGCCGTTTGTGAATCGTACCTTTGATCCTACTTGTCTTATGCCAGTCATTTAAAATTTTCCCGCCAATTTGTCTTCATAGGTGTGAATACAAAAAGGTTTTATATTAGATCAGATGAATCGAATTTTGGGAAAATGGTCTCATGTATGCAGATGTTATTTTCTTGTGAAGCCTTTATAACAGCAGAAAAGAAGTGACTTCAAAGGTTGCCTTTAAAGGATAGAATAATTTTAAAATATTCATGTCAAACCATCCTGTGGATCTTTGTATATAAATTACCATACGGCCCATATGGGGTAAAAAGGTTCCTGTCGCCGAACCGTAAACCATCATACTTATTGCTTCTCAAGAATGCTCCTGAACTTTCATGATTATTTTATTTCTGCAAGGAACCAGCGCTTTCTTGTCACCTGGATCATCTGCATCATCACAATTGACCATGGGATGCGGTGTCATAATAATTTAATACGTCTGGATTTCTTTAATATTCTTTGTCACTCTCGTGCTCAATGATCCTGGGGACAAATTTTTCGACAAAATCTAATCCATGGCAATTGAGTTTCCATTCGTTAACCGTTCTGTCCTGTTTTTAGACATATTTGGCACTAATCGTGTGGTGTCAAATTAAACCCCCCAATCTGCAGCTTGAGAGAGTGCACTCATTCTCAGGACATGCACCGTGAGATGACGTGGAGCTTCCTGGTCTTTACCATGTAGCTGTTGCGAGCGTTCTGCATTAGACTTTGTATATTCTATTCTTGCCTGACTCACATCCCTTTTTACAGCAGCAAGGCACTTTTTTCAAGTAGGTTCTCTTCTATAAAGTTCGGGCAGGATTAGTACCCTGGCCCTTTTTTTTATAATTTTCTACTGTCCAAATTAAAGAAATTTCAAACGATATACAGTGACTGTAAAAAGTATTGGACCAATAACTGAATAATGCAGTAAACAAATTGTTATTGTATTTCCATGTAACAAAAAGTGTTTCTAAAATAAATCCCCAAAAGCATTGGACCATTTTAAGTTTTTCGAGTTGTAATTCTCGTAATGTGTGGTAAAAAGCGACTGGATGGGAATATATGTGACGACAATTAAGGAATGCAGTTCCTCTTATAAAATTTGGAGAGTATACTTTTAGTGTTGTGTAAGAAGTATTTTTTTGCACTTACAATTTTATAAGTGCAACGCTATGAGTCGAAAGGGCAAAGAGTTATCCAACGAGGTTGAAAAAGTGATTTTAAATATGAAAAGTGATAATGTATGCCTCTGCGAGAAATAGCTAGGAGAATTGATAGGCCTTACACTACAGTAAGAAATTTTGTGGCAAAGTACATAGAGCGAAAACCTCTAAAAAAAATAAGTAAAGGTCAGGTCGGCCAAAGAAAGTAAGTAACCAGAAGGATAATACAAGGCATCATCCTTTTGGTGAAAAAAAAATCCCAGAATTAGTGCCTTAAATATCGTCAGGGAAATGGAAAGAATATTTGAAATTATTTTATCTGAGAGTTGTGTAAGACATGTGTTAAGAAAGGCCCGTTTTCATGAGGAGTTATCTTCATACATGATAACGATCCGAAACATATGCGTTCCGGTTACTATATAACACACCGAAATGCCTGAAAATACCTCCTCAATCACCACATATTAATGTAATTAAAATTTATGGAAAGCTTTAGGAATCTGAAAAATCTGAAACAGGTACTTCCTCATGAATGGACAAACATTGCAGAAAATTCGACCACAAAGTTAGTCGAGTCAATGCGAAAGAGGCTTAATAAATACACTTTATTACCTTTCGTTGGAAAACCGTTGCAGATAGCCGGTTACGGCTACATCGGAAGCATTGTTAAACAATAATAAATTTAAATTCCGCAGGAGAATTTTTTTGAAATAAGTGGACTCATTTTTCAAAATTCTAGGCAAAAAATCGAAAATTTGAAAAATCTTTTTGATATCTCCAAGAATAGTTCGTCAATAACAACAAGTGAGATACCAAAAGAAAGATACTTATGATAGCTTTCAATTAGACCACAAATAATCAGAATCCATAGGGTGATTGAAAAGTTATGAGCAATCATTTCCATCTGGGAACATTCAAAATCGAAAAAACTTTGAGGGGCTGTAACTCGTTAGGTTTAATCACTTCCGGAATTCGTTTTTTCAATCCAGTTTTTTTATTATGCATCGATATATAGAGCGCAAAAACATACATTAGTTCACAAAAGCACTTACTAAGTGGAAAGTGGTATGAATAATATTTTTTACGCTTTATTTTGACAACGCCTTTATAAAAGTTAGCCAGTGAAATTTATTTCCCCAATTATATTTGAATAAACTTCCTTAGTTTTTAGAGCAGTTTTTGTACTGGATTCAGAAGTGCAGGGGAAGTAAAACTTCCACTCATTGCGGCTTAATTTCCACTACACTGCAGTACATTTTAAATTTATAATTTATAATCTTTTTCTGGCAAGTATCAAGCCTTGGTATAGCTACTCTTTCCCTTCTATTAGTTTAACAAGGCACCTGACAAAAACCAAATCCCCTTCCCAGGAATTTTTAATTACTTATTCCCTCGTTATAAAATATGTCAACTACCAACGCCGTCCCTGATTTTTGAACGCACCAATACACGCTCAATGCATGCGTGCGAATATGTTTACAAAAGCTCCGAAGAGTTTCACTTTTATCCTTGAAGTGTAGAGGATGCATGTTATCAGTCAAATTCTGTGTCCTCCCACCTCCCCTTCATTATGTAGAGCGTACTCGTCACACAGCATTTTCCACGTGGCAAGGATAAGATATAACGATACCGTTTACTTAAGTCTGAATGAAATTCTGAAGAAAATTCATCCATTGCAAGTTTCCTGGGGGAGAGTCACGGCAGTTTTCACTTTCACTCCTGCTAAGCTTAAAATATGATTCCATTTCGTGTTGCCCTTTTCCTTTTCCACCCCCACCACACTGCCTCGTTACACGAATACATGGAGATATTTTGCTGAGAGCAGCACAAAAGAGTTCCTGGGTTCCTGCCTGTCATTTGCTGGCAAATGCGTTTTTCTTCCCCTTTAAGAGAAAAACTCACTTTAATATCGCTCAAAGCCCTCTGGCCGCACACACGGTCTCCCCAGAAATACGACCGCACACACACCAAGCCGCGTGTACATTATGTATTTATTGACAGGAAAATCCTTTCTCCTGGGGAAAGGCAAGGCAACCCTGATGGCGTTCGTATGTGTTTGTGTTTTTCAAGGAAAAAGAGTGAAAGTGCTCTTGACATCAACATCGCCCAGGGCCATCGTACCCATCCCGCCCACTGTTTTCCGGAACAACTGGGATGAGGCTGTGGGCTAGCAGGCAATTTCATCTGTTCCATAGTCACCCTATGATTTTTCATCTACCACCTTGTATATATGTCACTTGAAATAGGTTTTTGCTGCCCTCGCTGCCATCAACGTGTCGTTGTTGTTTTTGCTTTGCTGGCCAAACCAAGCCACCCTGGGTGGCAGCTGGTGGGTTGGGGTGCGTGCAGCATACTCTGTGGTGCTTACGTCATTTATTCGTTTCCACCCAACCACCAAAAAATTGCTTTCCCTATAGTTCTACTCCTGCCAGATATGCTTCTGCTGCCGCCTGTCACTTGCTCTGCCAGTGCTCCTGATGTTTTCCTGTCTCTGGAGTTTGGGATATTCTTCTCTAACACTTTCATCCCCCTGCACCACTTCACGTCTGGTACTGTTTTCTGGGAAGCGAGGTGTTGTATCGTGTGCACAAAATTTCCACCTTTTCCTGTAAATGGAATGAGATGGTCCGGGTGCAGGATTGGTGGATGGACAGGCCTCGGCTCCAAGATTTCAGCTGGAAGAGAAGATGAAATTTGAACACTCAGGTGAATGGTAGGTGGATTGGAGACGAATGGCAGGAGTTGGTATGGTATGAAAGTATAAACAGCGGTATAGTGGGCACGGCATGCTTTCCGAACATTAAAACTGACGTCTCGAACTTTATGGAAAATTTTAAAGAAAAATGAGCCTTGCAAAGGAGTTACTGATAAAAGTTTTCCCTTTCTTCGTGTCTTATGTTTTTCAAAGTACGAAAGGGTTTGCAAAAACTTTTTCCTTGCGGTAAATTTTGACCTGCTAGCTTTGGTTGGTATAAACGTGCCCACAGTAAATTTGTGATACGTTTCTTCGAGTAAATTAATTTGTTCTTTGAAAAGTAACTTTGTAAGGTGAATAACACCTCGCGTTTAAAGGAAGGTCTGAGTTTAAAGGCATTTTGTTTTCGAAAAACGCTGGCTAAAGCTCCTCAGAACAAAAACTATACTTAAAATTGCAGATATAAGCTTTTACGGGCTGTTACAGCCTGAAAAAGCAATGTCGATCGTACAGAAACTGATTGGAATTTCTATAAATATATCGTTAACGATTTGAAAATCATAAAAAGTGTTCTACGGTTTTCGCCACTGGCCTTAAAACGAGAGAAACGTGCTTATCACAGAACTTTTTACAAGTAATCTTGATCGTTTTCATATTAATATCATCATTTCAGTGGTTTAGGTTATGCATTCATTTCTCACAACTATTCGTGTCAGTAGGAAAATTTTCCTCTGTCCCCTTCAATTGTGCCTAATCTTGATCAAGATCTACAAAACAATGTAAAACACCGAACCCCTACGCAATGGCTTAAAAACGTGAGACTAACCACCGCAATGCTCATTTGAGTGACGAGGATGTCTATAAATCACAAATTCTGAAGAGGCACTGTTCTTGTGGCGATTAAGACGTGTAATGATCTCCTTGGTCGATTACAATAGACTACATAGAAACTTTCTGCTTGTTTAAAAGATATTATAACCTTTTGAACGTTGCTTAAAGAAGAACATCTTAAGAGGGTTCACAAGTTCAGGTACACAACGATCTCAAAAAAACCCTCCTAGGAAGAGAATTCCATCCGCGCAAGGAATAGCGTATGTAATTATAAATTTTGTTAGATCAATAGCCACGGAAGTGGCAAAAACAACAAAATTACTGTCAAAAATACGTTGATGCTCTAGAATATCGATACTTTGTACTGTGGACACATTTGCAACAAACGTGTAAGTTTTCTATTGAGATATTAATACTACAGGAATATCACGATACTATACATACTACACAACTTATTCAGTGGCAAGGAGGAAATCCGGGACAACTTATTCAATAGGAAAGAGAAAATCCGGAACCGGAAAAATGTTACAAGTTAATCTACTATTTTTGTTTTGGATTTTTATGTAACTGTGTAATAACTCAAATACAAATATAATTCTTGCTAGCCAATTTAACAACTCATACCCAAAATATTACCATGCTCCTTGCACAGGAATTGTTAAGGGAATGACGCCTATTTGTCCAACCGCTCACTCTCTATAGGCTCTATACTGGGATTTATTCTGTTTTCTGAATTCACCAATGAGTTGTCCTTGCACGAATGACATGCAGTTCCGAGAATCCTTCTTGAGTCGAACCATATAAATTTGGAACAGATTATGCGATGTTCATGCCTACTATCAGAACACGCCTTTTTATGCTACTGTAATTCTTGTAATTTTCTTCGCACAGTTCAATTTCATCAATCTTTTTCGATTGTTAAAAAAACTACCATCTGCTGTTATTCCTTCAGTTACGTCCAATTTTCTTAACGTTGCACCCGTTCCCTTAGTGCTAGAGGTTTACGTTGCATCATTGGGTATTATATAACCTGCAGCACTCGATAGATAGAGACTAAACAGTGTGAAAATTTTTATTTATGGATATGGATATATGAACTGGTTCTTTTTCACATAGAACTTGGTTTTTATATCTTTTGGTCTACTTCCTAAAATTATCTTCTGCACCTCTAGATTTATCTTTTTATATTACTTTCGGCACACTTAAACATTTTTCCTGGTTACTGAACTCTTCTTCATTCATATTGCGATTTATATTCCCCTCTACAATAAAATCTTTTGTACATTCACTTACAATATGTCTCCAGCATTCTCAGATTAACATAAAAGCTCCTATCATTTCGGTGAATAAATTTCTGACCTTGAACCAATATATTTTCCTTGACCGGACTTTCGTGCTGTCGATAATATTCGAAACGGAATGAAAGTGAAAATTTTCGCATTAAAGGGGCTCGGACTTTTGATTTTCCATTCCAAAGTGCTCTATAGCACGAAATGTGAAATTTGTGATATTGCATGTTCGAAAGTAGCTATTTCCAAGAATTCGATCTAAGAAGGATGGGCAAGGATACAAAAAACTTTTCGTAAACTACAATGAAATTCAATATTAGTAGCCGATAGAGGAAGAACTTAGAAGAACTTCAGAAAGAGTTGTACAATCGATTAAGACATTGAAAGTCATATAAAAGCGGGGGGTGGATAGAAAAAGTGTGCTTGTTTCACCCTTCTAGGTTGAAGAAATACGACATTGAATAGTTTATCAAGGGGTGGTAGTTCTCTTTTCTTGGGAAAATGTCTACCTAACTTGGAAATCAGCATTTTAATTATTTGTTTCGGTTTAAGGGGAAAAAGATTTTCAATATTGGAAGAAGGAAATGGCACAGACTTTGAAATGTTTTCCATTTTGATTGGATTGCGCCTTTTGTTCAGTTCGACCCTTAACACAGCGAATATCAACCTAAATAATTTATTGAATTTACGTATTTCTCAATAGCAACTTATAAAATATATCAGACTGAAAATATGCCCGCTCCTCTGTTTGATTCCCTTTTTTCTACTTAGGAAGCGCTTGATTCGTCCTTCCACTTTTAAAGGGGTCTCATTAATTTTAAGAATTGGAGAGCTACTACACTAAGAAATTCGTTAGTTAATAGGAGTGGAGGTTACTTGGAATTCAATATGAAAGAGCTGCTAACTAAATGTTACGAAGGGATTATACCTTAACCCCTCCCGATTAAGCTAAGGATGACCATAAAATCCTTTTTCTTTTTTAATTTCTTGCAAAAGTTAATGTATGGACAAATAGTGCTGTAGTTATTATGAAGGGCACTGTTTCTTTGATACTACACTGAGGCAATCCCTAGGGCTCTCTACTCAGTCCTTTATTGATTTGGACGTTTGTGAATATATAATAGCTGTACACATTCTGAGGTGGCATAGCCTTAATCTATATAAACCTTCGCACTCATACAGTCCATGCTCCGACGTTTTAACCTCTTTCATACAGAATGGGCATTTGTCGTCCTTAACAAGATTCATATTGCTCAAATTGGAGTTTAATGGGCAGTGTCCAGTAAGGATGCCAGTGATAGTTCTGAATTCAATCTTGTTGCGCGAGAGTAACAAACTTGTCCTTTGTTGTGAATAGGTAAGAAACTTATCGCCTGTTTTAGGGCTAGACGATTATTTCAATATTCCTTTTTGACCCACGCTTCGTAGCCATTGAGATTTTTCAGTGTTTGGCTCTTTGAATACTTACAGAAAGGTTCGGGTACATCCACATAACAGTCGTGTTACCAGAATCCCATGCATGTCGACCATTTGGGATCACCTTGAACATCAGGAATCGAACACAGATCGAACTCAAATTCCGACACAGATTCCGAGCAACATTTTCCTTCGTCATATAATTCGCACAAAGAACTTGAATTGAAAAAAAATATGCGCCGCGAGTCAGATTATCCGTTCTAGACCTTTCCATTTCTGCTCCGATATTCCAGCAATCTGATCCAAATAAGATCCTGAGCGTAAGCAAAGCAAGTCTGACCATCTAGTGAAAAACATTTCCCGTCAGCATCAATGGATTAAGGCCCTTAAGGGCTGTCAATCTGCGTGGGCCTAGTACACGTGTTGAGTGGAACAGTTTAAGGAGTTTAGATACTAGAAATAAATCAGGTTAAGGAAGATAATCTGCTCGGACTTAGTACACCTGATGAGCAGAACGGCTTAGTGGCCTGGTTAACTTATCCATAAGAGAACTGAATGGTATCGCTAGCCTATAAACGTGAATTACATTAGAAATTAACTATAATAAAGAGAAATTGTAGAGTGCTATGGCTTTGGACACTACAGACCCTGTTGTCTCACTCAAACAATGACTGTTGTAACGTTTTCCTTCAACGTCTATACCAGAATATCGCATTGGGTTAGCACGCGAGTTACCGAGTTACCAGTCCGCACCGTACAGACCGTTACGGGAAATAACATCATAATATTATTTATTCTAAGATATTTTTATTATTTTAAGTAGATCAAGCGTTCGACTCATCTGGAGTTTACGAAATTTATTAACCCCATCCACAGCAGTATAGAATAATCTGCTATGAACTGTTTTTTCATATACTTGAAATTCGCGGTTATACCAAAAAATCTGAACCACCGCCCACTACTCCTCACTCCTCACAGTTTGCGGTTCCATTTGCATGCTTTCTTTAGTACTTGAGTTTAAAGGCAACATCATATGTTAAGCTTATACACAGCATTTTAGTCAATGTAGCCAACATACCGCAGGGCTTTTAACTTAAAATCCACGTAATTTTAAGCTACAGAAGATGATGGGATATAAGGAAGTCCTTCTGTGGCAGGCGCATCCTCTTCGCAGGCAGTTAAAGTAAGATTTGTTTTTCCTCCAGCCCAAAAGTGTCCTAATTAAAAGTTCTCTGGCTGATGTTTCTAGATAATTCCCTTCATTTAATCCTGATTCCAAGTTCCTTCAAAGTGGTTGAACTTATTAATGAGAGAATATATCATCTCCGTAAATGCAGCCTAATGCAATGCGGATGTAAAAGTTCAATTGAAAGCAAAAAATTTCGATAAATCCACTTCAATTTCCACAAGCTGACAAAGCATGTCAGCCTTTTTGAACGGCAAAGCAGCTCCTCTAAACAGCTAAAACCTTTTCAAGTGCTCCGTCATTCTACAAATTTTTGGGATAGAAGAGCAAAAAAAATTGGCTGTCATGAAAGCTGAACAAGAAATTACGACAGCAGTGGCATCGAAAAAGGGTGGATGACGGGAAAGCTCTTAATGCTTCTTGCGCCATAAAAAATAGCCAACTTGCGTCGTTATCCTACTCCGGCGCAATTTTCAATTGCAAGGAGACCACCATTATTTATGGGGCTCTCCTGTTCGTGGCGCACACATCCCTATCTGGATTGCGTATAGAAAGAAATCCACATGAGTCAGAAGGAGCAGGTGGAAAACCACTCCATTCCCATACTGTCGGGCAAGAAGTCATTTATGAGGGTATCCTGACTTTACTATTCGCGTAAGGGTTACATAGCATGCAAACGATATGGCCACGCGAATATTCAAAGTCCTCCTCTATGCTGATGTCTTCAATGGTGAACTGCTCCAATTTGACTTTTGCATGAGGGAATTTTCATATATGCTGTTTGCTGTATCCATAAAACTCCATAGCCAATATCCTCCGCAACTCACAATCCTTCTCAGGAGCCTAGCTCTGATGGCGTCGCACTAGGTTTGGGGTACACACGAGTTTGTTGCTAGTCCTCTAAATGAATAGGTTCTGCAAAGCCCACCGACCCTATAAAAGTTTGCAATTTTTAAGAGAGAGGCATTGGTTTAATTAGAAAATTTGTGTGTTTTCCATAAATTCCACTTTTTCTATTCATATGAAGGACTGCTGTGTCCTAGGATGGGGGCATGGTGGCACTTCCATTAGGACATGAATGTCCTTCTTTGCTAAGTAAACCCAATGCATTCGTTGTGTGTGGAGCCCAGCGATAGAGTCATGGATTTTCGGGGATGAGTTTTCAATTTTGCTTTTGCTGTCGATATTATTTCTAGGCAGGTATGTTGTTAGCCTTTTTCGTTTTACTTTTTGAAAGTCCTACAGATTTTGAGAAATAAATCAAGAAAAACTCAGCGGAGCGGTGTAGGGAATTTTGTTGATAAGCTTTGTATTCGCATGACTGAAATCAACTGACGTTGATTGACGTTCGTCTGTCAAAATGAGGCAATGCATTTTAAATTTGTGTTTTATTTCAATTTTATTTGGAGTTTGGGACTAAAGAAGTCGTTCTCGGTTTGAGTTTGAATGCTTACAATGCTGCTGCCTGAGATAAGATATCAAAAGTATTTCCCTGGGACACTCTACAAAAAGACTTAAGTACAGGTGTTGTGTTGGATTTAATTTTGTGATCTGTTTCCAAAATACAGGTACATTGCAATTAGAAGATGATATTTTTATGGCTTTGGCAATATTGAAATTATAGCCCATGCTCGGTAGTATTTTTAATTTTATTTAAGTGATTATGTAGTATTTGTAAAAAGAATTTTAGTTAGTGTGAGTAAAAGTTATATACCTATATTTATTTAATTTATTTTATTTTTCCAGGTAAGAACCAGAAGCCTATAACAAAATGATGCATTCGAACATATCCTGTAAGGTAGGAATTTTATTTTATTCAGTTATAAGTTGTCAATAACCTGAAAAAGTGTCGTTACATTTTTGTCAAACTACACAGATTAAGGTAATTATTCGAATATTTGATTAGTTGCCAGGAGCTATGTACAAGTTTTTCAGCTTATAATCAGTTTTAGAAAAGATACGTGAGCAAAGTGGTCCAGTTTTACTACAAAATATATAACAGTAGCTGGACTTGTGCACACAATGCCCGTATCATCAATATATCCAAAGGCATGCTTAGATTTGTTATATATATATCATCCGATTATTAAATTGCTAGCATTTCTGGATAGCTTGGCATACAATGAAGATCTGATCAACCGTTGATCTATCCTTGTAAGGCTGTTCTGATATTCGCCCTTGATCTATCTGACGTATTTACGGCAAGAAATCTCCTCTTAGAGATGTATCCTTCTTCTTTTCTCATCAAATTATTGATTGCACGGTGTGTTCCGATTCATAACTATGCTTTTCTAACAGATTTCAGTGTCTGTTGTTAATTACAACAGAGTAATGTTGCCAGTAATGTTGTTATTGCTGTATGTGCCCTAGCGTTGTTTTGATGAAAGAATACCTTCAGTTTTGAAAGTAAAGATGGTCGTTTCAGACCCAGACTTGATCTTAATTCCGATATTTGGGCAGGAGCAGGACGTACTACATTGTCCACGTTAGACAAAGTACAAAAAGAGCTTTTAAGTTCATTGTGATTACATTCAAAATCGATTTTCTGAAGCAGCGACTTAATGTTGTATTGCCGAGATAGGTTCCGTTGTAAGTCGAGGACTACCTGTATGCACATGTATGAAAGAGACAAACACGAGGTCGTAAGTGTGAACCGTCGTAAGTCGTATCATCGTATATTAAGGACATCCTTCTGTCATCGAGACGAAATCGAGCAGAACAGTGACGTTTCGGGAATCGTTG